>OVBE01005249.1:400-22085 GCA_900406425.1 Iberis pinnata | reverse complement strand
TATATATATTTGTTTTTGCAATCTTATGAAAATAAGCTAAATTAAGAGTTTGAAATATTTCGAATTAATTATAAATAGTTAACGTTCTAGTAATTTTATTAATGTTTATACCATTAACACTCATAGTTAGCACACGTTTTGGTTTATGTTAATTTCAGTTAGAACCAAAGAGATTTTTGTTTTTGGTTAAAGTTAAACCGAATTGGTAAACCAGTAATCTATGAATTATTATATTACCAGAAGGAACGAAGCCGGAGAAGGAGTTGTTACGAATATCAAGAACTTCAAGAAAAGGAGCAGCAGCGAGCTTAACAGGAACAGGACCAAACAGATCGTTAAAGCTCAAATCAAGCCTTGTCAATGCAACAATATCACCTAAACTTGCCGGAATCGCACCGGAGAGTTCATTATATTGTAAAGCCAAGACAGTTATCTTCTTAAGAGAACCTAACTGTGTCGGTATACTCCCACTTAACTTGTTGTAACACAACTGTAGAACTGCAAACAAAAGCAAAAAAATAATTGAAATAAAAGTTAAAGGATGCAGTTTTTTTTTTTTTTACTTTTCAGATTTTGGTCTTTAGATTTGGTTTTTTGGACTTTGATTGTAGTTTTAGTCATAGGATTTTAGTTTCAAAAAATCCAAATAAGATAATTATTTTGGTTTTAGAATAAAGAATAGGTTCCTTAATTTTTAGAAGAATATTAAATCTATAAACTTCAATGGTTATTAACTCTTCTACTACTTTTGCNTTGCAAAAAAAAAAAAAAAAAAATTGATTTTTTATTCAATGAGTTTTGGTCTTAAGATATGGATTTTTACATTTTGGCTGTAATTTGTTTCACAGGATTTTATAGTCTTAAAAACATAAATAAGATATTTTGGTTTTAGCACAAAAAAAAAGAAGTTTCCCTTGAATAATCATTGTACCACTTTCCTTAAAATTTGATTAGGTTATTAAGTAATTATTAACTCTTCTCCCACTTTTCTAAAAATATGATTGGGTTAATTAATGAGAGTTCTTAAAACTAGAAAAAGAAACAACTTTTTTCTAAAATTCACACCAACTAATCAAGTCCTAAACTCATTTTAGCTAAATTAATAAAAACCCAAATCTGACCCACTTAAAGATCTCTTTTTGTTGCATTAAATGAAGTATAACTAAGTGAAATTAATCAAGAACACATGCATATAAAAACACTAACCTTGAAGATTGACTAAGTTTCCAATTTGAGAAGGAATTTCGCCAGAGAAATTGTTGACATTGAGATATAAATCAGTAAGGAGAGGTAAATTTGAGATATCTTTAGGAATCTGACCGGTTAAGGAGTTAAAATGAAGGTATAAACCGGTTAAGCTAGTGAGTAAACCAATTGAAGGAGGGATAGTTCCGGTTAGACCCATTCCTTGAAGAGATATGTTAGCTACACGGTGGTTTCCGTCGCAAGCAACACCGTCGAAAGAGCCGGAAGAGCAAGGGTCGCCGTCTAGAGTCCATGAGGTGAGGAAGTGGTTTTGTGGGTCTAGAGAGGATTTGATATTGAGGAGAATGGTGAGTTCTGATGAAGAAGAAAGTGAAGGAGAAAGTAAGAAGAAGAAGGAGAAGATGAGAGAGAGTGAGAGTCGAGAGGCCATTTTTGGTTGAGGATAAGAAAGAGATGTGAGAAATGAGAAAGAAAATGACTTTCTTTTGGTTTTGAAGTAGAACAAAAAAATCATCTTTATGTAAAGAAGTTGTTTATATATATTATTTATGTTTGTGATTCTGAAAAAGTTGTAGACCACTATATGATAGAGTCACACACAAATAATAAATAATGAAATTGTGAATAAATAAGATTAGTTTTGTTTTTATCACATATCTTTCTTACAAATATAAGATATTTTAGAAGAAAAACAAAATTTATTTCTAAATAAACAATTTTTCCGCATTTATAATGCAGTTTTAATTGTAAATTATATTGATTGAAAATTTATAAATTTATTAAAATATTATTGGTTAGAAATTATAAAAAATTGTTTATTTAAAAAAATAAAGTATTTATGAATAATAATAATTGTCTTCAAAATTTTAACTATCATTATATTATTCATCACTAACCTACCAAAAAATATTTTTCATCACTAGAAAAAATAAATTTGCAAGTTACTATTTTAGAAAAAAAATACTTGAATTTTGTAGATACGTAAATTTTTAATTTCAAAGATTTTCTCGAAATTTACTAAACACAAATAAATCTATAAATTTATTTTTAGTACGAAAATACCTTTTTAGCATATATAAACAAATATTATTTTATTTTTGTCAGGAATATACAGTATAGTTTATGATATTTGTTAACAACAATAATTTTGACATTACATGCCGCTCATATACAATCTAATCAGGGTATCGGTTAGAATCTCGTTTTATGATCGAAGACGCTACCAAAAGACCGCATTTGCACACCCACTCCAACTTAGCTTCGAATATTTGGAACCTCCCAATTGTTCTGAAGCTTAAACATTTTTTGTGGCGCCTTACATCGAACATTTTACCATCGTTCGGAAATTTTTTTTGTCGACATGTTATCACTCATTAATAATGTCCAAGATGTTGTATTCATGCTGAATCAAACGATCATTTATTTTTTACATGTCCATGTACGGTTTAGAGATGGCGCTTTTTGGGTTTCAACTTGAATTATCATCCTTCACACATTGCTTTAACTGAGAAGATTGAACTTCTCACCAACATTGGGCTATGGAATCACTCCAACATGGAAAGTAGCTTGATGTGTTTTTGGGTATTATGGTACTTGTGGTAATCTCGAAACATACTTGTATACTCTAGCTCCATTATATCAGTACCCGATCTTTGCGCAATGATTTCTCGGGACATACAAGAATGAATACAAGTTGGTTTGCCTCCGAACACCTCTACAACATCAGTTCCGATTTCTACTTCCACACACTCTTCTTTGTGGGTTCAGCCTCTTGTCCAGTGGGTTAAATGTAATTTTGACGCCACTCATCGTCAAGAAAACACAACTTCGGGTATTGGATGGATATTAAGGGACGCCAGTGGCCATGTACTCCAATATGGTAACCGACGTTGTGATGGACGTCATACAATAGAAGAAGTTGAATTAACGACTTTACTTTGGACTACACAATGTGTGTCTGAACTTGGATGGGATAACTACAATATTATCAATATTATCAATATGCTCAATATACAACAACAGTATCTTCGATTGGATCACTATCTCCGAGCTTTTCACTTCTGGTCAAGATATTTTTCATCTTTCGTTGTTCAATTCCGACCACGAGGTCATAATGTGTGTGCTGGTTATTTAGCTAAGTTCGCATTAGTTAGTCGATCGGAGATATCTATACATAGTGTTTGTACACCAGAGTTATTGATGCTTGTAAACAACGATTTTTTATGAATAAATGAAATTAACGTAAAAAACAACAAGATGATATTAAAACAAACGACTAGATTACAAGTTTTAGTTTTACATTTTAGATAGAGTATTTAGTGAACAAATAATTTATAGTGACATGGATGATATACTGTAATTTTTTATTAACAATATTAATTTTAGATTAAATAAACTGTATATCTATACAGTAATATGGAGAAAAACCCCATTAGACTACAAATTCTTTTGGTAATAGTATAAATTTTTTGTGTGAATGTTTTATAGTTTGACTTATCAGTTCCAAGAAATTAATAAATTTTGAATGAAGGGAAAAAAACAAAAAAAAATGCATATATTCCGAATTAAAATTCAAAGAAGTACGCCAATTCTTGTTATTTTTCAACATTTTATTTCTAGTACTTTCCACTGTAAAGATTCCTTTTAAAGACTTTTCAGAGAGAAACAATAATAGTTAGGCGAATCTAGCTTTTTATTTCAAAAATCAAAATTGAAAATGATACCAGAGACCACTCTCTCTATATAGAAAAGTCGTTTCTTTTTCAGTGCACCAGCTCTAAAATCACACCCTGCATTGCATATCATTGTTTTAACTTTCCATTGCCCATCAAAGTTATTGGTAACATTAATATTCAACAAAAAGAAAATTCATAAATGATTCATTCCACTAAAAACATATCTGAGATATTTTATAACCAGTTGAAAAATTTTATTATCTAAATATCTCAAATATAGCAACTCACATTGTTTTTTTTTTTTTTTTAATTGGTTTTTAAATATACATCCCAAATTAATTAATTACTTATAAACTTTCACAATTTTTTTTGTTGGTTACTCAAGTCAATTCAAAGAGTGAAAACAATAAGATATAAATCTTCTATTTTATAATGATAATTACAATTTTAATTATGATTAATTATGTTGATTATGATTAGTTATTTAACATGGAATATTAAATATAAATTTTTGTCAACAAGTAATTTTTTCAGAAATATTTTATTAATAATTATTAAACAATATACTATCCAAACCAATAAGAACAAAGTTGTAAAAATTAAATAAAAATCCCGAGTAAGACAGTTTTTATCTATATAATCTGCAATCCGGTTTGATTTTTTTGGTATCCAACAAAATTAAGCCACTTCAAATTTTTGTTTCCATCGATGAACATCTTCTATCCAATTTTTATGCTGGAAATCAATGCTCTGACCTTGTATTAATTCAATAAGATGCTTATTATCCCTTTCAAAAATTATATACCGATAACCTCGAATCCAAGAATGTTGCATAGTCATAACTAAAGCTTGAAATTTACTCTCTAAAACATCAAAACAAAAGACACCTTTACTTGTTGTCGCTTCCTTATAGATGTCTGAAGAATCTCTTATAATTCATGCACTTTTTGAATTTCCCATAGAGTCTCTACTACCATCGAAATTGCATTTTACAAAGTTTAGAGGCGGTCTAATCCAATGATACGACTTTGAAACACTTGTACCAACTCTTTGATTCAGATCGTTGAAATCTTCATTATTATTCACCCATTAAGAAGCATCAAGAAATATTTGTTTACTTATCAAGCGCCAATTTGAGTGTTTCATCTGATAGTATAATGGATTTCTTGTCTTCCAAAGTCTCCACATTGTGAAAAAGATAAAATATGATGCAGTTTATTGAGATTGGAGTCAAAGGCTAGAGACAAAATGAGCTTTAATTTGTCATTAAAAGAAGAATTTAACAAAAGATGGGGATGAGGAGGCAAGCCTGAACTTCTCCATACTACTTGAGAAAAAGAACAACTAAAAAACAGATGTAAAGGAGAGCGTCTACATGTTATATCTTGAGTAATGTGACAGTGTTGTAGAATTTATCCAATTGGAATAGCTCCACAAACGATTTTCCATAGAAAAGGTCTCATCTTTGGTGGAATCTGCAATTTCTAAATCTGATCTTTCAGAGATATATTTCCATAAATATTTTGTGCAAGTGAATGTGATGAAAGGTGTGTAGCCAACCAATATGCAGATTTTACACTATATATACCATCCTTTGTATAACTCCACCCTATCATATTTGAAGACAAGTATGGGCATAAATTGATACGATAAATGTCTAAACAATCTTGAAGACTATTATTAGCGGAAATTAAATCATGATTCCAGACACATGTTCTAGGATTAAAAAGATTTGAAACAATCTTAATACTATAAATGGGACCAAAGACAAGTTACGGAGGATATGGTGGATTCCTTGGCAACTAATTTTCTTTTCAAACATTTGTCTATAAACATGAACCAATTAAAACTCATAAACCTTTCGTAAGTAGAGCTTTACCAGCCAATAGTGATCTCCAATCAAAAGATGGCTTGACTCCCGAACTTGCATTTAACATACTACAAGAAGGATAATAACGACTCTTTAACACTCAAGAAACAAGACTTTGTGGTGCTTAAAGAATCCTTCATACTTCCTTCCCCAAAAGGGCCAGACTAAATTTCTCAATATCGCGAAATCCAAGGCCTCCTTCCTTCTTAGGTGTACCTAACCATGACCATTGAAACCAATGAAAACCCTTACTTAACTGGTTACGAGACCACCAAAATCTTGCTAGCACTTGCTCTATTTCCTTACATACCGAGCTCGGTAATTTTCAACAATTTATAGCATAGACCCAGAGAGCTAAAGCCATTGTTTTTAATAAAATCTCTTTACCCGTATCTTATAAGAACTCGCATGACCACCCCGTTGTCCTAGCTTTAACTCTATCTATAAGGAAATCAAACATATTCTTCTTGCATCTACCGAAAAACTCAAGTAGACCCAAAATCTTTCTCCACCAACGTTGAAAATTTATAGTATTTGGTGCAATCTTGGTTTCCCATTGCTCTGTATTTTTGCTCCGAATATAATCTAAGATTTCTGTAGATTTATAGACTCACATAATGCTTCTTAAAACAGAGTTAAGACCTTTTTAACGACTTGCAGGATTTTGGATGTGCATGGCAGAAAAACATTTAATCATCCGCAAATAAAAGATGATTATTGTTGGTCTCGATTCACTGATTTTTATACCCTTGATACCATCGTTGATCATTTTTTTACATTAAATGATTCAGAACTTCAGCACATATAGTGTAGAGGTAAAGAGATAGAGGATCCCTTCTCCGCAGTCCCCTTGAATAAAGCCTGACTGATTTCCATTCATAAGAACTGAATACGTTAGTGATGTAATACACTTCATTATCCAAGAGATCCACTTGGAATGGAACCCCATAGCCACTAAAGTCAGATGAATAAATGACCAATCTAAACAATCATAAGCCTTAGAGATGTCATTTTTAATCGCCATATGATTTCGCCCAACGTTTACGCTTATGTAGCGAATGGAGTAACTTTTGTGGTAATATCATATTATCCATTATATATCTTCCCGGTAAAAATGCAACTTGGAATTCACTAATCAAAGAAGGCAAGAAATTCTCCAATCAATTAACCATAATTTTAGAGATAATCTTATATTTGATGTTACATAGGGCAATTATCTTGAAATCTAACATTACTTTTGGTTGAGACAACTTAGGAATTAGACATATATTGGTGTGATTCACATTTGGTTCAATAGTGCTTGTATTAAAGATATCCATAACTTATGCAACAACATCTTGTTCAATCTCTATCCAACTGCTGATAGAATTTGCCATTATATCCAACTGAACCTGGAGACTTCAATTCACCAACTGGGAACATTGTTGTTGTAATCTCTTTCTATGTAACATATGTTTTCAATGTACAATTCATATCAGAAGTTAATCTTTGAAGAAAATCTTGAAAACATACTCAAAGATACCCACATGCCTTTGTTGAGAAGTATACAAGTTTGTAAAGTGATCCTGTGCCACAAAACCAATATCTCCAAAAATATGTTGACCATAAGTCTTTAATGTTGTGATACGATTCCTTGTTGCTATGTTTTTAGTTTAAGCATAGAAAAATCTAGTGTTCATGTCTCCGCAAGAGAGCCATTTATTACGACTAATTTTTTCCAATAAGATTCTTTAAGCATATATGCTTTTTGTACTTCAGACTGGAAACTGTAAATATTAGAAGTTGCATAACCCATACCACTATAATGGTCCAATTGAATCTTCAGTCTTCAAATTAAGGTGATTGTATTTGACATCCTGGTACGTTTCCATTGACATATGGCTTTCTTACTCAAAGATAGTTTATCAGACAAATTTCCAGTTGAGTTTAATTGCCAAGGTTGCCTGACTGCAAGTTTAAAACCCTTCATTGATAAGATTCTACCATCATACTTGAATGAGAAACAACATGGGGCAGGAAAAGAGACAAATCCAGTAAGTATAAGACGATGATCCGATCCACCAAAGAGGAGAAAGATTGAGAGTGCATATGGATATTTAGCTTGCCATTGCGAATTAGCCATACAACGATCAATACACGAACGTACAGTGTGGTCATAACGTCGACATGCCCATGAGAATTAATCTACAGAAAACTGGATATCCTCCTAATCACATATTGTCCGCGTATTTCGAAAGCTCATGAAGGATCATTATGGCCTTCTACGACCACCTATTTTCTATTCATTACATATAATTTCATTGAAGTCACCTTGACCTAACAAAGAGGAGTTACGATTTACAAAGATTCTTTGTAACCGCTCTCAAAGATGAAATTTATGAGAGGGATCAAGAGGACCATAACATAGGAAAAATAAAAGTTTGATTCATTAAATTCCACTTTACAATCTATAAGATTTTCATATAAGAAATCAATACTACTACTAAAGATTTCCAAAATTAACATAATCCAAGACTAAGACCTACTGGCGGAACTGTAAAACAGTTAACATAATTCAAGCTGGCACCCAAATCTCTTAAATAGTCATCTTGTTGCTTGATTTTCAGCAGGCATAACATGTCCGGGAAATACTTAAGCCGCATTTTCTTAAGGGGTCGCACTGTCACTGCATTGCCAATCTCCTGACAGTTCCAAACCAATGTACTCATTGTTCCTTTGGTGGTTGTGGGCCCACCACCACTCTATGAATTTCAGAAGTAGCCAGATCTGCAAAAGAGTTGGATTGATTCCTTGCATACAATATTTTTGATCTTTCAAATTCAAGGATGTTGTCAATGAAATTTCTTTTACGCTTTGCTCTGCCATAGTCCCCTGACAGTTCTAAACCAATGTACTCATTTTTCCTTTGGTGGTTTTTGGCCCACCACCACTCTATGAATTTCAGAAGTAGCCAGATCTGCAAAAGAGCTGGATTGATTCCTTGCATACAATCTTTTTGATCTTTCAAATTCAAGGATGCTGTCAATGAAATTTCTTTTACGCTTTGCTCTGCCATAGTCACCATCAGTTTCTGCATAAGTAGTGTAGAGGTCCATCATCAAATTTGGATCATTAACTGGATCTCCCTATGAAGAACCTATAACAAAATTGGGAACAATTGATGGATTAACTCTTTCATTAACTTTGTCAACACGAGAGTCATATAACAATGGGTCAAAACCATGACTTTGAAGTGCTGGAGATTGGTCATCATGCTGCTCAGCCACATTAAACACATCAACCTGAATATCTAGAGGTTGTTCAACCGGTACATTAACTTCCACCTTGGGTACAATCAACATATAGTTGGGATCTTAAGGCGGTCATCATCACCATCTCCATTATCATCACCATCATGATGATTATCAGCAGCTGAAGCAAGGCAATGACCTGTATCATGAGACAAGAGATCGCAATCCTCACAAAACTCCTTAACCGTTCAAACCTAAACGCAACAGAGTATTGACGCCGACTTCAAATTGAAAATTATGTTGAAAACACAGTGGTAAACAAGTGTCCCAATTGATTTGAACCCTAACATATTCAATCATGCATGCGGAATTTGGTTCATAATCTACCTCCATCAATTGCTCGATTGCTTGCCCAACCAATGTGACAATGTGCAAACTGAGATACTGTAAAGGAATCCTTTAAATCTAGATCCAAAAGGAATAAAATCCAGAAGGTCAGGCTGAAAATCTGGTGACCATCGAGTCATAGTGTACATCCAATCTGCAAAAGCCCAGGGACAACGATTGAGTATCGACTCCACTGATTCAGTAGACGGAAACACGAATTGGAAGTTAGTGCCTTGAACAATGCAACCTCGAACAGACCCAACCAAACCCTAAACACGAGAAAGTGTGCCTACAATGTCATATAGATTTTTCCTTTAAGGATTTAGAGGTCTTCCTGTAATCATGAAACAGTTATCATCCAAAGCTAGATGAATTTCCTATTGAGGAAGAGCAATTGGTTCATCATCCACACCAAAGTTGAGATCTTGGACTCCACGACGGAGATGATCAGCCATTATCCAGTATTTGAAGAGTTAGAGATGTAAAAATAGATCGAATGAAAATAGTAAGAGAAGCCTCAAAATGAGTTCAAACTGAATAAATACTGCATCACATCCCCTCTTAATCGGAACTGTGGGAATGAACACACATCAAAAATCCACGACGTCTGAGATGCACAATAAATCATCAAAAACCGTATGATCATACTGTAAAAGTGATCGACGAAAAATCGGCCAAATTTTCGTCAAAAATGTGTATTATGAGATACAAGCAAACAAATTTATAGAAAAATAATGTGAATTACTATATTGGAGGTGGGAGAGAAATAGTTAACATTTTCATAATAGAAAAGATTAATTTTGTGTCAACAAAAAAACAGTATTTAATTCAACATTTCATTATGGACTTCAATTAATTCGGTGTGTAGAATAGCCAGGTAACTTAGGTTTATATGTTCACATGAGAATAAGGTACAGAGATAAATACATTTTTTGACACTATTCCATTAAAAAACTATATTTTAGTACAAATAATTGTTACATGAATAAACCAACAGTGGCTTTTATATATATATGACAAAATATATACATATAAAAAGATATAAGGCATCCAAGAGGCATGGGGCTAAGAGTACATCATAAAGGACAAGGAAAGATGATGGAGGCAAGTCAATAGAAGCAACATGTGAACATTTTGTTACTTACTCACTAGTAAACAATTTAAGTACAAATTTTTTAAAACCTGTGAGCTTCTCTTGAGTGAATGAATGTTTTTGCTATTTTCTTAATTTTATAACATCAAAAGATAAGTGGACCAGCACCATGCTCTCTTCTAAGCATAACATGTGAATTTTACAGAAACTAGAAAGACATAAAGCAGGAGAATAAAGCAAAAGGCAATATAGCCACTTAAGTTAATTCGTTTATTTTTTGTAATGTTACTTCGTGTGTAAGTGGTGGATGAAATATAGTTATATAAACACTGACACAAGTTTCTGCTATTTATGTTGTGAATTTGTGTTCGTTAACTTATAAACATGTACAAGTTTTGATATTCTATATGTTTCATAATAAAAATATCTTTTTGAAGATAATTTGTTGTTTTATAAACAATGTTGTTTTAGATTTTCAATGCATAAACTAAATAAATTTGATATTTTTGACCAAAAAATAATTGCAGTATTTTTCGACTATTTAGTGATTTAAAATACATAATATTGTTTTTATGAAAAATAATAAATTTTATGTGCAAAATTTTAAAAAGACATCTATTACAATTTAACATTTAAACTAGAAAAAAGTTCCCTGTATGTAATATTATGATCCTAGTGATAAATTTTATAGAAATATATATACACACTACTAATTAGTCTCTTAGTCCCTCCGTTTTTTAAATATTGTCATTTTAAAAATTTCACGTAGATTAAGAAATTTATGTTTTCCATAAAAATAACATTAAGTTTGCCTTAAAACTACATCTATTATAATTTAACATTTAAACTAGAAAAAAAATTTCCCTATGTAATATCATGACTGTAGTGATAAAATTTATAAATATATATATATATATATACCACTACTAATTTGTAATTAGTCTCTTATATTTTTGATATAAAATCACCAAAGTCACTCCTTATACAGTAATTAGATAGTATTCACTAGGAATGGACTCAAAGATTATCAACACACAGCCTGTTCTATTTTGTTTGGATTCATGAGTACGATGTTTACATATATATAATTACAAACAAAAAAACTTCAAAATGAAATTGAACAATCATATGATTGTATATGTTGGTACTTGGTAGGCACCGCATTTTACTGATATTTTGTTTTGTTATATATCGTGTCTAAATGTAAGTGGAGTTATTAATATCATAATTATTCAATAAGTTTTGTTTTCTCTCGTAAATTCAGACGTTGAAAAACGAAACTCATGTGTGTTCGATGTTTTCTTTGATGATTTGTTAGATCTATAAATGGTCCAATGCTATCTACACGCATGCCAATTAATTATCATAATATTTTTTTAAATGCAACTACTTATTATAGCTAAGTAGCTTCGTCACGTATCTCTAGTTTTTTTTTCTTCTTTTTAAAAAACTATAAAAATAATACTTCTTTTTTAAAAACTATAAAAATATTTGTGATATATATATATATATATATTTCTAAAAATATCACAAATATATTTAAAATTTAAATTTAGACACTAAATTTTCAAAATTAAACCCGTACATCTTTAAAACTAAACTCTAGTTAATAAACTCAAATCCCAAAATTAAATTATAAAGTTAAAAATAAGTTTTTTAGATTTATGGTATTTTAACAAAAAAAAATAATATTAATTTTTGAAAAATTAGGAGTATGTGATATTTTATTTAAATACATTAATTTATTTTTTTATATATTCTATGAATTTTCTCTCTCTTTTTAAGTAATTGTGCTATCTCGTCAAGCAATACGTGTAACTACATTATACAAAAAAAAATTTTTTGTCATGATCGTGAAAAATTAAAATTCCATTCAGAAAAATCAAATATAAAAAGTAATACTTTGATGTATTTCTTCTGTCTCACCTAACACGGTAAGACAAAACAATGTAGTGTCCATGATCGATCACAAACATTATGTAAGTTAATCATTACATTTTTGAATATATTTAACATGTGAAGAAGTAATAAAAATTTATATCCTTACACAAAAAATACTTAAATCTGTGTATTAGTTAATATCACTCAAAAAAAAAAAAAATGATCTAACAAAAATCATGTTTAAGACTATCAATTAATATTTACTACATATTAATGTTATTCTACATGGAAAACTTTAGTAGATATTTATTTACACAGTTGAAAACTGTATATCTCTGTACAGTTTAGTCCACCAATTCACTATTGGTAATGATAGATCAACATCTTTCAACTCAATACAATAGAATAGTATAAATTAACTGTATACTTTGGGCAAATCAGGATATTTAATACTATACACTATAAACTAAAATAACAATTGGTCTACTGATAGTTCTAAGAGTTGGTTTTTGATGTGCATCAAAAACTTTACTAGTTGCTAGATATAGTTATATATAAGTAATGATTCAATACAAATAAAATATGAATATATAATACTATTGTCGACAAGTTTAGATCTGTTTTTAAGAAAGAAAATATCAAAGTATACAAAAAGTTTTTTAAGCAAGCTTAATAATTGCGATCTAGTGGTTACCACATTTGAGGAAAAGTTGCTTTGTTGGTATATATCAGAGATCGATTCTCTTTGAATGTGTAACTGCGAAATCAATTTTGTTTGGCCGCTTGAATATAGTGTCACGTATTATACCCATTAAAAAATCGGGAAAACGGTTTATCCATACCCACACATGTAGCTAGTTGAGAAACTTGTTCCTGTACATATGAATCGTGCTGTTAATTATCTGCATTCGTTAATTTTTGAATTTTCATACTTTCGCTATAAAGTCTTCTCTTATAAATGCATTGGCTGTTACGACATGAACTATTTTGTTAACGAAGATGACTTCGACGATGACCTGGACAATATACTGGTATATAAGAGAAACGTTGTCGTTTAATAACTTAAAATGAAAAATTTATATGTTAAAAGGGCATCATTCTACTCATTAAAACGACAATGTACATGTGGAGCTTAACCCGATTTATTGAGTATAACTATATTGTTTTGACAAAATAATTATCACTTTAATTTTGGTAGACGATAATGTTACTTTTAGATACCAGTATATTGTTCATATCATCATTTGAGTCATCCTTGTTAACCGATGAGTTCACGCTGTAGCAATCAATGTATTTATAAGAGAAGACTTGGTAGTGGAGGTATAAAATTTCAAAAATTAACGAATGCATATATATAATAACACTGTCCATATGTGAGAACGAATTTTCCAACTAATTATATGTATAGGTACTAATAAACCGTTTTCCTTGTAAAAATTAGATGAGTGGACTATTTTACAGTATTACTCATATTGGAAGAAATTAAGAACCTTGGTCTTATCTCTTTTTAATTTACAAAAAAAAGGTTTTTGTGTTTTTTTATTGTTATATTGGGACTATTATGAAAAGTATTTTATAATAAAAGTATTTTTATAATAGGTTTGCATCACGGAAACCGAGTTTCATGGGAGACCGCAATAAACTAACCAAGTCGACGACAAGATTGAAGTATAATTTTTTAAAAAGCATACAAAACTTAATTAAACTATATTTTATACTAAAATGTCGTATACTACTTGCAAACAAATCACGTGACCAAGACAAATGTGCACTTTAATTACTCTTAACAATAATCTCATCGATCCACAACACATATCTTTACAATTTTTCTCTTTTGCTTTCACACTTATTATTATATTCTTGCGTTTCTCCAAGCCTTTTGTTTTGTTTTTTGGTTACCTGATTATGTTTATTTAATAACTTCTGACATTATGATATACTCAAAGACTAATTATACATTAAAGGTATTCATAATTGCTACTTAAAAGACTAAATCTAACTTTAAGCATATGCATTATCACACTTTTCAGACCAAACCTGCAAAGCAAAAGAACTCTCATTGTGCCACTTACTATATCATAAATCATAAAAACGACATCGTATTAAACAGAAATACTTATATTGGGCTTTTTATTTTAATTTGGGCTTTAACAAAAAAGACTTAAAGCCCAATGACACGTAGCTTAATTGCAGAAGATAAAATTAGGGTTTATATCTTCTCTCTTGACGCGCAGCAGTGAGGCTACGACCTTAGCGAAACAGTGAAGAAGCAGAAGCAGAAGCAGCAGCATCGTAAACCCTAATTCGTCACCATGGGGCGTATGCACAGCAGAGGGTTCGTTGATTTCTTAATCTTATTTCGTATATGGATTTTTGATTCCTCGGATGTTGTTATTGTTATGTGATTCTTCTGATTTTTTGGGTTTTTGATTTCTATAGAAAGGGAATGTCAGCATCTGCTTTACCTTACAAGAGATCAGCTCCAACTTGGCTTAAGACCACCGCGGTCGATGTAAGACTATTCAAAAATTTGATTTTTGTTTGTGTTCGTAATGAGCAGATTATGCTTCATTTGAATCGGTTTGGTTGTTGATGTTTGGTGGATAAATAATCTGTTCATATCTGCAATCCTAATATCTGTTATTGTTTGTTTTATTGGAATGTTTGTTCTCTCTCTCAGCTGTGGAATTTTGTTAGTTTGGTGTTATGATGCCTTCAAAGTTCTGATTTTGTTGAACACTTTATTTATGAAGTTTGGTCATTCCTTTGATGCTTGTGTGAGTCGTGGTTTATGTTGGGTTTGTAATCTGATGTTTAATGGGTTATTAAACAGGTTGATGAGTCAATTTGCAAGTTTGCAAAGAAGGGTTTAACTCCATCTCAAATTGGTGTGATTCTTCGTGATTCTCACGGTATCCCTCAAGTGAAGAGTGTTACCGGAAACAAGATCTTGCGAATTCTTAAAGCTCACGGTTTGTGTTTTAACCCTTATAACATCTATAAATGGATAAGAACATATGTAGGAAGGACTTTATTTATATGGTTATTGTTTCGAAAAAGGTCTTGCTCCTGAGATTCCTGAGGATCTATACCACTTGATCAAGAAAGCAGTTGCTATCCGTAAGCATTTGGAGAGGAACAGGAAAGACAAAGATTCCAAATTTAGGTTGATTCTTGTTGAAAGCAGGATCCATCGTCTTGCTCGTTACTACAAGAAGACCAAGAAGCTTCCTCCAGTATGGAAGTAGTAAGTACTCTTTACTTGCAAAACTTACTCTTTTATCTCTTTTGTTTGTTGTTTAAAGCTTATGACTTGTATTTTGATTTCTCAGTGAATCTACTACTGCTAGTACTCTTGTTGCTTAGAGCATGGAGTCAAGTGAAAAAAGCTTCAACAACCTTACCATTTCTATTTTCGTCATGTCATCACTGGACTTCGATTTCTCTGTTTCCGTTTAGTAACAATGAGATTTTGATCATTTCAAAGAACAAACTTGTTTAATATATTGTCAAAGATGCTTTTTATCAAATGGTTTCTCTGCAAACAATGGTTTACAGAACTTGCAAATAAATCAATAGAATCTTTAAAATTAAACAAACTGAAATGCTCCATTAATGGCAGGTTATGGTTACACTCATTCCCATATAACTTGTAAATCTTCACACAACAAATCAGATCAGAAAGGTATAGGTTGCCGATTAGGCCAAGACTCAATTTTTTGGAAGTATTGGACAGGCACTACACCATCAATGCCTTCAGTTAAAATCACTTTGTTCTCTGAAATGTAGAAGGCAAGCCCATCTAGAAAATAAAATTAAACTGAAATGTTGAGCCTTTGGAGAGCATAGCAATACTGTTAAAACCAGAGTAACTAGAAATCTCGTAGTAAAGTAATACCTTCAAGAGCTTTCTTGATGTCGAGGAAGATTAAAACATTAACATCTCTTCTCATGCCTTAAGCCAAAATTAAGTCAATTTAGGATGAGATACATTTGTATCCGCAATTATACAGGAACAATAATAGGATTCAAAAGCTTACCACTTATCACTTCACCATCTGTTGGCAAGCCACAAGAGAAATGAACATGGAGTCTATTCATACGTTTTAAGCCAGATGCTAAAATTGATTCCAAATTCCTCCTATAAGTTCCATGTACACACACTGCCATTACAAGAATCCAAATGAATATGAACAAGAACTACATAAGTCAAGAACTATGGGTTCGAGTGTATAAAATTACATGGAGCTTCTTCAGCTGATAGGATTGGTTTAAGTAACTTTTCCGACTCAACCGTCTGCGTGCAAAGACATAAGCATAAGCTAAAACTAGGAAGCTGATTCATCATAACAAACATCAAGCAGTAAAATGTTCTTTTACCGTGATTGAGTGGCCTTGATTCGCGCGAATCAAGAGCTCTCCACTCTCTTCAATGAGGCTAAAACGTTGCTTAGTATCTGTTCTCACAGCCTGCAAAAGTTAACAATCCCAAGACGAACTTATCTCAAATCCTCTGAAAATCGAAAATGTTCATTGACAATCAACAATTGAAGATGGTGAAATTGACCTCTCTGATTTCATCAATAGTGTGAGACTTCAATTGAATATTTGCAGATGTTGTTAGATTAAGCTTAAGTAAATCTTCAACTCTAACGAAACCATCACTTCGCATGTTCAAACTAAGCTCAGTAGCCATGTGCCGCAAGATTCGCGTTCTGATTATTCATCCAAAATGAGTCACAAAATTAACCTAAATCTCCACCAGAAACACTAATGATCGCACTTACAAGAGTCTTCCAAGCGCATCGATTTTATCTGTATTGCCTCCTCCACCACGACCCTGAGGTCTCCGTCGATCGTTAACTCTCCCACCGCCTCTTCCTCTACCGCCGCTAAATCCATCAAGAAAACTAAAACAATTGAATCGAGACTAAACCTGACAAAATCAAGAGAGTTTTTGACTGACCTTCTGCTGGATTGACCAATGGAAGAGAACGAAGGTTTGTTTGAAGAACTGAGATTCGAAGCATCCATGAAAGCAAAAACAGTAGAAGATTTGAGGAAAATGCAATTGCTCAAAGTTAGAGTTTGAAGACGAAGAGAATATAAACGCAGAAACCGACTAGAGCTGTACATGTACAACATTGAGACCACGACGAGAGAAATCGCTTAAATTGATAAACCGGTCCCAAATCGTAAACCCGGTTTAAGTATCCGACTTTTTCGTTTGCCGTCCCAGATATATAGGCACGTCTTCTTTTAACGACACACTGTTCAACAACATTCCATGTAAACGTCACGTAGTCTGATAAAAAAAAATGTCGCTCTAGAACATTGTGATGAAAATTGTAACAAAAAATTCACCATTTTTTTTGTTGGTTATTATATAGTGAAATCCTTTGATTTTTAGTGTTTTTTCATGTCCACAACATTAATTTTCTACATTAAATCGAATTCAAATCCAAATGAAAACACATACATTAGTACATATCACTAAGCTACTAGTTATGCTTTCTCTTTTACTGTTTATAAATCTCGATTTTGTATTACTAACAATATTTCACCATATTTTCATAAAATAAAATTTCAGATTACAAAAAAGGGAAACATAAAAATACTCATTTTCAGCCACAGAAAAATTCTCAAACACAAGACACCATAGTAAGAAAATTCAGACTTCACCACAAAGACAATGTTTACAAAAAGTTTGAGCTCTACCAAAATTTTAACCTGAAACCTGAGAAGCTAATGGTTCCAATAATAGCAGATAAAACAAAAGCATACAAGGTTAATATCACAATGGAAGATAATGGAGAAGCAAATATGGTATCTATAACAAGATTTACAATTCCTGTAAACACATTTGCCTGTTACAAAAATAGAAAAATCTGAAATTAGTTCAAGATAGAATCAAAAGATTGGTAAAGATTGTGAAGAAATGACTTACAAGAAGAAAAGTAGCTAAGAGATTCTGATCAATTGCTTCTTCAAGTGATGAGAGTTTGTTCATAGGTATATAACTAGAAAGCATAAATATTCCAAGTGCCTGAAGAAAAAAAAAACTTATAATCTCAAAGATGTAAAGCCTTCACCTTTATGACTAATTCTGAAACTTAAAGAGACCTGTAGATCTTGTGCAAGCACCCAAGTAACATAAGGCATGTTGCACTACAGAAGATAAAACCGATTTCGATCAATACCGTCCTTAACAATGCTTTTAAAGTTTTAAGTGAGTATCATTACCGTTCGACGAGAGATTCTCTCTACATAGTTGTCAAGAAGTATAGTCACAATCCTGAGACATACATACATATAATGTACCCATGAGTCTCTTAACATAATGAGATAGTATGTGACTATGTTCTATAAGTAACTGTTTGCTTTTACCAAAATAGAATAGAAGCGAGAAAGACTCTAGCGACTGAGCTCGTGGTACTTCGATTATTTGACTGTTTTGTGTAAAAGAGACGATAGCCTAAGTTAACGCCAAGAAGGTACATGCCCCAATAACCAAGAATGCTAAATACTCCTTCCTTGTTTTTGCTGATAATGTTAGTTCCTCTTTCGTTCGAAAGCAAATATGTGTTTAGTCCACTAACTAACCAAGTTTGGTACCCTGAGAACAAAGGGTGTTGAAGATAGTAAGGAACTACTCTCACTATCTTCTAACTAAGAGAGAAAAAAAAGTAATACCTGCAAGAACAGTGAAGCCTAGGATTCCACAGTACTTGGCTGGTATATTAGCAAATGATGTGAGAATTGATATGGCTGCAAGTGTGAAAAAGAAATTCCAGTGTACTCCATATTCTGTAACGTGGACCTTCACGTAGTTAAGAGTGATTAGACTTTGTAAAGCACAGTACAATAAAGAGATGTTGTGGAGATTTTTTGTTACCTGATAATCAACACCTGAAGTGGTCACTAAACGAATAAACCCGAGTAATAGCAGAGGAGCAGTTGATCTAAGTCCAGTGATCCAGTTTCTGTAACCAAATTTTCATAATGCTGAACTAGTAACAAAAGGATGTCATACAGGATAATGGAGTCATACGGAGAGTCACCCACCCTGATGAGACGTCTCTAGCTTGTCGAGATACTATAGCATTAGCCAATACAAAAGAACCAACCCCCAAATCCATCTGTTTTCATTTCAATAGGAAGGCAAATATCAAAGTAGTTCAGAGTCTAAAGGACTAAAGAAAGACATATATGAGAATAGACATCCTAAACATACCAAGCTAGTACCGTAAGTCTCTGTCTTAGCATACCTCCTTGGAAAGATAGTGAAGTCAACAGCCAAGATACACAAGCATGTAATTAGCATCTGCAATGAGAAAATCCTTTAGACTAAACGGATGACAGAAAAGCAAAATGGATTTAAGGTATAACTAAAGCACTGTTGTATACCAGAGCAACTCTATAAGAAGATAAACTTGCTCTAAATGAAAGAGACTGTCCTCTTTGGAACCCTGAAGAAGATCTTAAATCATATGTTTAGTTTAAAACGCTTTAGTGAGTATTAACATATGAGACTTACAAGTTTCTACCTTTTGGCAGTAACAGAAAGAATCAGCAACAATAATGACAACAAAAATGCTCCAAGATAAACCCATTCTGATAGAACCTATAATAATAGCATTCATCAGTTTGATGATCATAAGTACAACATTAGATCAGTGGTGAAAGCTTGAGGAGACATACGGTGAAGAACAAGAGCATAGGGAAGACAATGAAGATGAAATCCAAGGATATGGCATAAGTGTAAGCCTTCCAATTTCTTGAAACAACAATCTTAATTTCATCATCCTTTTTCTTGGATGAAATGGATTTGTCATAAGTATCTATAACAAACATGAAACATTCTTAGACTAATAAGAAAAAAGAGCACTGAATCAATCCAAAGATTACTACACAGATGACTTCAAAATGGTGATTGCTTTTGAAAAGCAGATAGTTCAAGCAATTCTATATTCAAATAACGAACCGGTTTTACAGTAGATGCTAATTGAGTATCGCAGAAGAACCAAGAGCTGAAACAAGAAAACGTCAAAAATCAGAACTTGAGAGCTACATCAAGAGAAATGGGAAAAATTTAAGAAAACTTACAGGAACAGTGGTCAATAGTGCTGCAATTTCAAGAATTGAAGATCCATCCAGATTGCTTACAAATCTACCCATATACGTGGAATCACAAATTAAACAATCTGAAACAAAATTACAGAACATCGAGAAGACGAGAGAAGAGATAGAGAGAGACAGAAGCTTTACTGTTCTTTGAGATGTTTGTTTGGATTCAGAGTCTGCTTTGGAAGAGAATCCATCACACTCGATAAACAGAGAGAAAGATGTATAAAGCTTTCGTTAGCCTTGCTCTTTGTTATTTAACTTGACTCACGAACCGGCCGGTTTAATTAATAGGTCCGGTTCAATTTGGCCCAATTAAGATCCTAGAGGTGGTCATTCAATTTTCGGTTCGGATTGCATTAGGATATTTCAGATAATTTGGTTAGGGATATATAAAAACCGTTCGAGTTATTTAAAAATTTGATTCGGATCCATTCATATTCGGATTGGTTTTTTCATTTTTATTAGGATCCGAAATGGAAAACTCCAAAATATCCATAAAAATTCCAAATTATTCGAACAATTTATCTAAAATCCAAGTTAATCGAATCAAAAATCTAAAATATTGGACAAAAACCTATAAATATTATAGTTACCTTACTAAAAACCTATTTTTCTACCTAAAATCCTAACTATCCGATCACAATTACATATAGTCATATATATATAAATTTTTCGGTTATGCTTTTGGGTTTCGGTTTGATTCGGGTTCGGATTCGGTTATTCATATTAAGATATATAGAAACTATTCGAATTATTGAAAGAATTTTTCAGTTTTGGTTTCGCTTTTTTCGGTTTGATTTCGAATTTCGAGTTATATACCCAACCTTATAAGAGCATCATTATCGGCAATAGATTAATGGGTCCTTACATAATTTTGGACCAAAATTAAATAAAAAATGCCCAATATTTCTTCGGACGTTTCTTAATGAAGGTCGTCCGAGTTAGTCCTTCCTTGCCATGCGGTGCTATGTGATTGGATGTTTTTTTTTAATCTTTGTTCCTCACGATTTCTTCTCTCTTTTTTATCTTCATCTTTTTTATCTTCATGGACTTTGCCAAGTTATACTCATATAGAATCTTTAAATGTAGAAATTTGCAGCCTACATTAAATTCAAGGAATATTTCAATAAATTGTCATCGTATCTTCCATGCATATATATTTTTTTTTCTAATCTTTGTCCCTCATGATTTCTTCTAATTTTTATATCAATATTAT
>OVBE01005248.1:0-12780 GCA_900406425.1 Iberis pinnata | reverse complement strand
ATATATATATATATATATATATATATATATAGTATAATAATTCATATAAAAACTTAAGACCACTAGATCGATTTGAGGATTTATAGCATTGTCGACATTAGTTCTTACAAAACTTGAATGTACTTCTTTCTGTCCAGAATAAGCTCATACAATACCGAGGAAGATGTTCATACATTGAACAAAGCTTGTTATTGAGAGTGGTCTTTTCATTTGTAATATTATTCTTTCTATTTCATTTATCTTAATTTTAAGATTCCTTTTTATATAGAGAATGATATATATATTTTACATTAACATTTTCTAGTAAACCTACAGAAAAATGGTTAAGAGTTTTTTTTTTTTTTTTTGTGAAACATGAGAAACTTCTCCCAAATTTATTTTAAAAAAACCAATCAAATTACAAGGGAATTAGTCTTAGACATCCTGATCCTGAGATGTCTTCCTGAATTATCGAATCAACACAACTAGGAGTGGAAACTAACATATGGAACCCAAGAGATAAAGAAAAAGCATGGTTTGCCAACCCGTCTGCGAGCCGGTTAGCCTCCTTATACACATGTGAAACTCGGACTGCCAATCTTTTGATAAAAATCCATAGCACAACGTACTAGGAAAGATAATGGGTGTGTATCTTCAATCCCATTCTTCAGAAAACCCACAACTATCTCTGAATCAACCTCCAACTCCAGGTGACTCACTCGATGCTCCCAAGCTATGAATAGGCCATAGTACACGCCCCATAACTCAGCTAACGGAGTAGAGCAAATACCAATGTTCACTGCAAAACCTGCACACCAAGCTACATCCGCATCTCGTAGTGCACCTCCGGCTGCCGCTAGACCCGAGTTACCCTTTGAAGCTCCATCTGTATTCAACATGAACCAACCGAATGTTGGAGCAACCACGATATATAACATTCCACCCGTGTCCCGTGATTACCCACACTTTGCTTGTGCAAGCCACACCTCCTTAGATAGATTCATAACAAAACAAGTGTGATCCCGACACCTAGAAATCTCGCTAAACACATTACCACATCGCCACTTCCAATTCCACCATATAGCCATTGCGAAGATTGTTGACCAAGTCGTGTTATTTACCAAACTCGAAGTACCCAGGTTCTCATAAATCCAGCCTAGTAAATCCGATGCAAAGAAACAACGTTGCTGAGCAGGTGGAACTATACGATGCCAAATTCCTACCGCTGCTTCACAGTCACGTAATACATGCAATATTGATTCATTCCATACTCGACAAACTGAACAAACCTCGGATTAACATAGGTGTCTTCGTCTCCTCTCCATATTAGTCATGATACTTTGATGTACCACTAGCCATAAAAATATCTTGACTCTTTCAGTAGCTGTTGCATCCCATACACGATGATAAAACAAGGCCATAGATGGTCTATCCATACTATACGTGTGATAAGCTTATAGGCATAACTCACCGTGAACATGCCATTCAAAATGTTTAACCAAGATAAATGATCGCTGGCCCCTGTAACTTCATCTACCACCATAGCTAGCAATCGTTTCTTCATGTCTTGATCAACAAAAAGGATCTATAAGATCCCAACGCCAACCCTGTCCGCTTTTCCATAGCTCACGAACTTTAATCTCTTGATAATTCAATGGTCTCACTTGTACGCCATCCTCTATCAAAGGTTTGTTTCTTAACCATTTATCAACCCAAAATCTGATTTTTCTACCATCTCAACACCCAGCCACAACCTGGCTTCATTACATTGCGTAATCCTCCTAAAACACTCCACCATAAAACTGAACAATTACGCTTCGGGTTGATCCAAGCTTGATCATCAATTTTGGTTAATGTGTACTTACTCCTCAATACTCTCGCCCAAAGGCTTGAGTCATCCCTCAACAAACGCCACTCCACCTTGGTAAAGAGAGCCACATTCATATCTTTCGCATGCCGGAGCCCTAGACCGCCTTCCATCTTTAACAAACAAACTCTGTCCCATGATATAAGGTGTTGGGTCTTTTTCTGATAACTACCCCATATGAAATCTCTTGAGGCTCTATCGATTTTAGATAATGTAGAGACATGCAGCTGTATTGCACTCATCTTATGAAACGACATTGACGATAGTACCGCTTTGCTAAGTGTTACTCTACCCGCCATGCTTAACATGCACCCTTCTCCTCGACTTCACCAAATGTGTCCTTATTAATTCGTTTATGTAAGACTGAGAGTCCCAAGTATTTACCAAAATCTCTTGTAGCTTGAATACCACTCGCTGCACTAATAGTTGTTGCCAACTCACGATTTACATTGTTCTAGAAAAAGATTTTTTATTTCTCAAGACTCACCTCCTGACCTGAAGCTACACAAAACTCCTCAAGTACCCCTCGTATCACCCCAATTTGCGTTGTCCAAGCTTATGCAAACAAAATAAGATCATTTGCGAAGCATATATGAGATAAAAGTGGTCCTCTCCTGGAAAGCCTTATCGGTTTCCATCTCTTCGCAGAAATGGATTTATCCATTAGATGACAGCCCCTCCATACATAGAACAAATAAGTAAGAAGACAAAGGATCCCCCTGTCGTAGCCCTCTTGCAAGTTGAAAGGCTTCAGTCAACTCTCTATTCCAAAGCACTCTCATAGATGCGCCGGTAACACTACTCATTATCCACTTCACCCATAACTTTGGTAGCTTAGCCGCCTCTAAAGTATCTTGGAGAAAATCCCACCTAATACGATCATAAGCTTTCTCAAGATTCAATTTTAAGAGCATCCATCCCTTACGTCCCTGTTTTCGTCGCATAGAATGGACCGCTTCTTGTACCACTACAATATTGTCCGTACTAAGTATGCCAGAAATAAAGCTTGAATGTGCCGGTCCAATCAAAAAGGGCATAACTCTTTGTAAACACAACATCATAGTCTTTGTAATTATCTTAAATAACACATTGCATAGACTTAGGCCTAAATTGTGTTATCTTAAAATGTTTAAAAATAAATATTTAACTATTTGTCTGAAATTACTTTCTCGATTAAGAGTTGTTTAATAATTTTGTTAACAAAATGTATAACAAACATTTTTGGTTTTCATCATATACAATAAACATTGTAATAATTCTTAAGTGCAAGTAATATAATCTTTAAAAGTTAATGCTGGATTTGTTAATATTTTCTTGTTTCAAGTTTGATTGTTGGTGCAATTTGTCTCTTTATAAATTACTAAGCACTAAATATAAGTAATTTTTTAGTTTTAATAATGTAGTTTATGCGTTATTAATTTATAAAGATTTCACCTTATGTCAAAAGACCAACTCTTTCATATATAAATAATACATGACTATTGGCTAACTCATTGGATAACATTTTAAAATTTTGCTATAAATTGTTGTATGAATATTATGCTATAATTTTCTTGTGGTATTTTAGGTGGTAATTTCTTTCTACAAAAATATAACATGCATTAAAAAATATAACATGCATTTCCATTGAATGATTGACAAAAAAAATATATATATATATATATATATATATATATATATATATGTGTGTGTGTATAGTATATAGCCACTACTTTATTTACCTTATAATTACGACCATAGATTTTAAAATGAAGCTGAGATTTTAGTCCATAGATTCGACTGCTACAACATAAAAGAAGCAGAGATCACTCAGCAGCATGTGATTCAACTCAACTGTGTTTCAATATTTCTCTCCATATGTCAATTTGATTTTGAAAATAACTTAGTAGTTTTATTGTTGTCAGTATTAATTATTACTCGTTGAGGGGGAATGTATTTGGATTATTAATTATTTACCACTTTATTTGTAAAAGAAAAGTTGAACAATAATTAATTATCTAACATTTGAACAATAATTATCAAACATTTTATTAATACAGACACCACTTCCAAGTGTAGTCCCATGTGATCATGGACGGCTTTTTTATTATTAAATATAAAAATAGTGTAAATTAATTTGGAAAGAAAGGATCTTGAGATTTAGTTTATGTTTTTAGTATATTAGTTGATTTCTATTTTAGGTTTTTGCAACGCAGTGACTGTCTGCACGTAAATACATAGTGGGAGCAAATGGATGATCATATTTTTATATTATATATTAACTAATCTAAAATCAATAATACTAGCAAAACATGTAATAGATAGATCCAAAATAGCAGACAATTATACTATCAAAACCAATAATTAAGGTCTGGTTCTAACTCAATGATTTATATGTTTATAAATTCATATATAAAACTTACAAACATTTTATCAAAAAAAAAAACTTACAAACATTATATAATATATACACCGACATATGGGACAATGGAATCAAACAATTGAATGTTTCATAATTTTAATAATTCGTGTTAGAAACATTCTTCAAATTTTAGTTTTTTTTTTCCTCGGATAACAAAATTACAATAAAATGTTGAAAATATGTAAACTTTAACAACAAAAAAAGAAAAGAAAATGTAAACAACACGAAAAGAAAACCCACATTTACAATAAACTCGCCTAAAAAAATTGTACAGTTTTTTAGATGTGTGAATGAAGTTAGGCATGTCTTCTCAAAGCTAGGTAGCATTAAAATAAATCTTGTTTAGAAATATTCTTGGCAATGTCTCAAACCACGAAATTTACTTTATGAGAAGTTGCAGAGAAAAGGCATGTAAATGAGACATCAACTTTGGAGATCTTCTGAAGTAAACTCATATATATATATATTAGCCAGTTAAATAGATGTTTTATTATTTTAACCACCAAACCAAAATGAAACCAAACTTCTATAACTCTTAGACGAAAGTCAGACATGCTAGTCAGAAACTCATAACTTAAAAAATGCATTGAAATTATGCCTCAAAATTATTACAAACTATAAGAAGCATGAAAGGTTAAGTTTTAGTTTAAACGTTAAGAATCCAACGTCAAAGTAAAGTTAGGCAAAAATACGTACTTGGTCCAACTTTGGGTCTTAATGACGCGGATAACCCAACACTTTTTTTAATTACCGCAAGGTGGAACATTTTCATTAAACCCGATAATACTCGTAGGTCATGAACAAACAAAAACGCAAAGAGAAAAAAATAAATAGAGGAGAGAGAAAAACTAGTCCATATTTACGTAAATGCCACCGTGTTTGTTAGGTGCGAAAAAAAATATGTGAGACTTTGTTATGCAGATTTGTTTGTGTTATAGATTTGTTTTCGCAGATTTATTTACTGCAAATTTTGTTGTGTTGTAAATTTGTTTTTTCGCATTTTTTTTTTTGCATATTTGTTTATCTATTTGGCCGCATATTTGTACGTCACTTCTACGTCACTGCAAAAAAAAAAAATTCTCACAAATTTTTTGTCCCAGATTTTTCATTTACATTGCAGATTTGTTCTTGTAAATTTTTACTGACATTGAAGATTTAGTTTCATTACAGATTTGTTTTCATTGCATATTTGTTTTCTTAAACTGCAGATTTATTTTTTGTCCTTGCAGATTTGTTTAGATTGCAGATTTGTTTTTCATTGCATATTTGTTTTTGACTGCAGATTGGTTTTTTGTCGTTGCAGAGTTATCAGTTTCCAAAATTGCCAGAATAACCCATTTAACCGCAATTTTTTAAAAATCGGCAATGGCCGCAATTTTATTGTACACGTTACCGCAGATTTATTTTCTTACTCATCTGATCTTCAGTTTACCACATATTTTTTGCCGCAGATTTTTTCTCAATCCTTTGATCGCAGATTTTTGAAAATCTGCGGTGATTGTATTACATATTTTTTTGCTTGGTCAACTGAATGTTTTGACCTATGTTTGTACATTGCATAGTTGTTTATGTATTGCGGAGTTGTTTATCTATTGCAGAGTTGTTTTTATTGAAGTTTTTTACTACCCACAATAGGTATAAACTATGTTAACAAATCATACGACGTCGTTTCTACCTATTGCAAATTTGTTTCTATAAGGATAATACGTATAGTAGTTGCAGAGTTGTTACAATATGTATATAAGGAAAGAAAACTAACATATATGTGCATGTTCTTTAGTCACAAGTGTAGAAAAATCTTAATTTAATACATATCGGTCTATTACTTGAAGAGATAAACCGCTACAAAAGCTATAGAAACCATCTTCATCTCCATCTTCAACACCACCATGTCATCTATAGTCTTCAGTTTTTGGTCTTGCAGAGCTGCCAATTGTTCCATCTTAATCACCTCTTGTACAAGAGCACAGTCAGACTGTTCCACAACCTTCTTGTAGTTTTTTATAATTCTTCCATGATTTCCGTGTCCCACAACTTCCAAATGTGGCACCCACCATCCTAGGACATTAATAACATCAATATGAGTAGGCAGATTTGTTCTTCAATTGTTAAACAAAAGTGCAAATATGACTTATAACCATTGAAGAACAATTTACGACCTACACCGTGACTCACACTTTTAGAAGTACACTTACATTTTGATTAGGACATGTGTAGAAAAATCTTCCCTAATTCGGGAAACAAGTGACACTTTCGATGATAACATCCTCACCACAATAACACACTATCGGCGTCCCATATTCGGAAGGGTTCGTACCATCGATGTGCATTGCATTTGTATGAGGATGGCTCGTCACTTCTTCTTCGTTGTTGGAGTTATGACCAAAACCAGACGCTTCTTGTTCATTGCTAATTTTGTAGCTATACGTCTCCATGTCGGAAATTGATCCACACATAGAAGAGAAACAGTAAAAAAGAGATTCCCAAATCAAAGAGAAATCCTATATATTCTATACCAAAATCAAAGAGAAACCCTAAAGATGCGATTTCCAAAAGAGTTTCTAAAAAAGGAAATGATTAAAACGACATTGTTTCAATGATTTTCTAAAATAAATCAACAACAGAACAAAAATCTGCAATGCAAAATTGATTAAATATCCAAATGTTAAAATAAATCTACAATACAAAAAACCTCTGCAATACAAACAAAAATATGCATTTACAACAAAATTTTACAATATAAAATTAAATCTTCAATTTAAATGGAAATAAATTTGCAATACAAAAAAACTCTGCAACACAAACAAAAAATTGCAATTACAACAAAATTCTGCAGTACAAAATTAAATCTCCAATGTAAGTGGAAATAAACCTGCAATACAAAAAAACTCTCCAGCTTACTAAACATTAATAACCGTAATCGATATTTTCTCACACTACACGAAGCGGCTTCAACAATCGCACATGTTCGTTGACAAATTTTCAGTTTCTATAAATATTATCTCACACTACACGAAAATGTTTTCAGTTTGCCTATTCGTGAAAAAATAACAAGTTGTTCTTTTATTCATATATCTCTCAAAATAATTTGTATTCTATGTTTTATACATTTCTTTTATGTTATCTAAGTACATTTTAGTAATCTTATTTTTGGTTTATTGTAGGCAATAATGGACAAGGTAAACAAGTGAAGATCGACATATATATGATGATTACAAACATGCCAAAAAAGAGAGATTGTTATCTGTTTCATCTATCTCTTAAAATGTTTTGTATTCTATGTACATTGTGTTTATATTATTTTTGGTACATTGTAGAAATCTTATTTTTGGTACATTGTAGAAATCTTATTTTTGGTTTGTTATAGGAAATCATGGACAAGAGTAAGCAAACGAAGGTTGACATAGATGATGACTACGACCACAAAGGAACTCCATAAACAACACGAACTCCATAAACTTTATAACAATTACAAGACGCTTATGGTTATGTTGAACAAGCAAATAAGGGGCAAGGAGGATGCTATGGAAGAAAATGTCTAGTACGAGAGGAAAAACAACAAAGTTTGTCTCTTACATAAAAAAATTTTGGCAGACAAGTTTGACATCGTTGCTGAGTGGATGAGGTTGTCATCATGGGAGGAAGTGCTCAAGGAAGAATGAGAAAAGATTCAAATACCGGATCAAATTTGAAAAAATGGATTGCAGTTTCCAAAGGTTTGGAGGACCCTATGGGGATGAACCCGGTTACTGATACAATAATTTTATTTAAGTAATTTTTAAGTTATTTTGGACTATTTTTTTTGTTTGGACTATTTTTTTTTAAAAAAATTATGATTAGTTTCGTTTCTTTATTTTAAACAACCATAAAAGTTGATTTTATGGTTGCATATATTTTTCCACGCGATTGCAGATTTTGTTGTTTATTGCAGATTTTTTAAAATAAATATGCAATATGTGGAACAAAAAACCGAGCTTCTAGATCTGGTGGTAAAGGGCTCATATCTGTGAGTTTTTCCACCTGGACTCGAAACTCGACCACCGTCAATTAACATGAGGTGAATTTTGGCGGTCATCCTAGATACCCTTGGCAACTACGGTTGCTTTGGGCCTAGTCGAAATCTTTCGAGGCTCCGGATACCAGGATCATAAAAAAATTGTGGAACAAAACCGTAATTACGAAAATTACTAGCAATACTATGTTCTAAACTAAAACTAGAGATATGGAATAACAGAGTTTGTATTGTCCACATCTCTAGCTTCAGCTTAGAAAAAAGTATTGCTCACAACTTTGGTAATTACGGTACTGTTCCACATATTGCGGATTTTTTTTAAAAAAATATGTATTGGTTATTTGTCTTAGTTAATGATGGACTATTAGGAAAGCAATAAATGCTTTGTAGACGGAAAAAAAACAGCAAAAAAAAATAAAGTGTTCAAAACGCATAACGTAGACAAAAAGATAAAAGGAAAAAAACATAACAACAAATTCAGGTTTCAGAAGGACCGCCACCGATCATCTCCATGAACACGTTTATTGCGTCATCATCCTCTATCATCAACTGTAAACCAAATACTTAATTCTCAAATGATAAGGTAATATAAATACTTTAAAAAGTTAAAAGATAGTTAAAACACTGAATGAGGAATTTGATTTGGTCATAGATGGAGGTCATCATACACAAAATGAAGAGAGCGATAATCTAGGTTTTTCTTCTCGCAATACCGAACCATCAGTTTCTTCATACGTGTATGAACACGTACACTAAAAATATCTTGGATTCCCTGCTAATCGATGAGTTTTACAGTAATTCTCTTATCGTGTTCCGCATCTGCAATTGGGGCACTCATGATTTACAAGAGTTTCTAGATCTAGTTTAGAGAGACTTACAAAGTAAAGTTACACTTCATAGAAACTCAGCAGTAGTTAATATATTTGGCCAGCACCGACCTCGAAAAACGCAGCAGTAGTTACTATTTGGTCAAACACCAAGTCTAAAAATTGCAGAGATGAAATTATTTGACAAGACAATACATATGAATTTGAACATGAAATAATGTTGCAGATTTGTTTTAGAGAAAGTAAATATAACTACCAAAAAAATTCTGCAATGATAGAATTAGATATGCAATCGAAAAATAAGTCTGCAATAAAAAATTAAATATGCGATATTAAATATGCAATAGAACATTAAATATGCAATAAAATATTAAATATGCAATAGAAAACTGAAATAGAAAGAATAAATCTTCGATAAGGTAAAATAACTCTTCAAGGTATCTTCAAGGAGTACGAAAAAATCGAAGAATAACTATCAAATTTCTGACCTTCAAAGTCACGGCGAGAACAAACGAACGGCGAAAACGGAATAATGACGAAGATAGAAACAAACGAACGCCTAAGAAGAGCACGATGGAACGAAGAAGAACGACATCGAGATGAAGCAACAGCAAAGACGAAGAAGAACGGTGGTGAAGAAAAATGATGGCAAGATGAACCAATGGCGAAGATGAAAATTCGGCGACGACGAAAACGAAATTTTTTAAGAAAAGAAATGTAAATTTTGTGTTTTTCTTAGTTTCGTTATTTTTGGTTGTAAAAATAATTCAAATGGCAAATCTGTAGTTATTTCAAAATTTCAAATATTTTGAACTTTTAACATAAATTATTAGGTCTCTATTAGTCATGCTTTCAAATAAAAGTCAAGTTAGTTATAATGAAATAGTTAGGATTTCTATGAGTTTTTTTTTCTTAAACGTAAGATAAAATAAAGGAATAAGCCATTTTTATCGTTACTAAAGTACAAGTGTACAACTACGCAAGTACATCATATTCTTCTTTTTCACCAAAAGCATTACCTATTTTTTTTTTTTCTTCAAAGCAACATAATATTAAAAAAAAAACATTTATCCCTAAGACTAGAGAAGCTGTGACAAAAAAAAAAACCCTAAGAGAAGCCAATATATATATATATATATTGTATACAAAAGAATACTTATTTTTATTATTATTTTCCTTTTTATATATAAAAAGTTTCCAAAATAACTAGTTATTTTTGGTTTTTTTTTTTGTTTATTCAATAAATATGGATTTTGAAGTAAAGCAAGTAAGCAACACTCATTTTCTTATATCACTCTAATTTATATTTCCGTGAGCAAAAACTCATTAAGAATGTCATGGTAAACTACTGATCATTTAAGAAAGTTTCATGTTGTATTTAAATTTTCAAAAAAAAGTTTCATGGTGTATTTTATTAACAAAAAATTATATGTTAGACTATATTTTGTAATATTGATCTCAATCTTGATAATATTGAAGATTAAAAAGAAGTATAAATAAATATTTTTAAATAAAATTTAATTAAAGATCAAGTGTCTTATTGGTTGTATTATTTCCGCTGTCTAGTTACCAGATCAAGTGTTTTTTCTCTTATTTATAAAATTTAAGTTATTAGATCGGTTCATTATGATCTAAAAATAGTTGTTATGTTATAGTATAAATATATACAATATGTTGGACTTTTGATTTAATGTTCATATCTTCGTTTTCCGAACTATTGAGTTTGATTTTCACTAAAAAATTATGTGATTTAACATTAGCAAAAGCTAATGTGATTTCACTAAGGCCATAAACTGGCGCCTCTTAATAAATAAAAAACTCATAAACATATATACACATAATTTGTTACTATGATCATATTATTTTGAAATAATTGTAGAATTGGTCACACTTTGGTTCCTTAATTAGAAAAAGAGGTGTGTTTTAAAATCATTTGTGATTAAGGTAGTGTACCTTGTAAAATGACAATTATATCCACTTCCATCTTGTTGCTAATAATCGTTTAGTTTTTTTAATTTTTATAATTTCATTTTAAAATTAAATTTTAAAATTAATTTATAATTCTTTTATCCAAAATGTAAAAATTTTTAAGGAAAGTAATTAACCCTAGAATATTTACCTAGGTAACTCACATTTGTTTTTTCTACAGCTCTCTCACCGCCAAAAAAAAGCTCCGGCCGTCACTTCTTCTCCGCCTCCTATCAACTCTGTATTCTTCGGCGACTGAAGTCTCCGGCGGTTTCACTTAGGTCGGCCGTCTCTACTCTCGAATCGCCGGCGGTTATACTCTCTAATTTCTTCTTCTTAAGAGATTTCATTTCGTAGTTCTTCTTCTTCTTCTTACTTTTCGATTCTATTTCTTCTTCGTCTTCTTCTTTTCTGATTATATTTCTTCTCCTTTTGAGATTTCACAACGGTTACTCACAGCGGTTTTTGATTGTTCAACAATCTGCGAGTTTGATTGTTTTTGCAAAATGGGGTTTTTGGGTTATTATTTGTTTCTTTGATTGTTGTTATTGATTGCTATGGAGATTGTTATTATGATTTTTATTGTGCGATTTTAGTTTTTAGGGTGTTTAGGCAAAGAAGCATTTTCGATTCCCTCTCGTGCTAACAACGGTTTTTGATTGTTCATGGTTTCATAGGTTTTTCAATTGTTGTCTTTGAACTTTTTATGTTTCTTGTAGGCTTTCATATGCTACTGATTAACGGAAAAAATAATTACATTGAAGTTAGAATTTTCTCTAAGTTTTCAGTAACTAGAACAGGATTTGATTTCTGTTTTTATTAATCTAAATTTTCATTCCGGACGAAAAATCATTACTGAATTAGTGTTATTAATCATCTTCATCAGATTATTTTAAAATTTTGACATATGCAGTAGAGTTCTTCATATGTTTTTTAAAAAATTTCGTAGTTTTTTTATCTTTAATCATTAGTTATTTCATTCATTCTGCTAATTGTTTTTGTGTTTTATTACAGTTATGACAATGGACAACAATCTGCCACCAAGATTGTTTGACGTTTCAGAAGTTCCAGAAAACAGCACTATGCATATTTACATGAAGATAGAGTATCTCTCAACCATCATCAACCATCTAAATGAACCTGAGAAAGTCAGGTTGCGTGAATCGTGTTTCGAGAAGCTGTTTGAGATGCCCGTTGCGAGATGTCCTAGTTCTGGGAAGCTAATTCACAATATGTTGTTACTTATTATTGATGTGTTACTGATATTCACGTTTGTTGTAATTGAGCAAAATTATAGTTTACTAATTGTACACACATGAACAAATATTAATATACACACGTTTATGTTCATATGAATGCATTTGTGTTCGTATGAATACATTTTTGTTCATATGAGTACAGTTGTGTTCATATGAACGTATGAGTACAGTTCTGTTCATATTAGTACAGTTATGTTCATATGACATGTTTAGGCATTCATATGAGTACAATTGTGTTCATACGACTACCTGTTCGTAAAAACTTATAACTTGTATAGGCATTCACATGAGCAACAAAGTGTTCATATAATTACATTTTATTTATTTGAATACATTTTATTCATATGAACCCATGACGTATATTTGTCAACCAAATGTCAATACTAGGTACAAAGAGAAACGATGGAACTTTGTTTCCTTGTAGGCTATTGGATAATATATGGTAATAATTATACTTTTATCCACTT
>OVBE01005247.1:0-22088 GCA_900406425.1 Iberis pinnata | reverse complement strand
TGTTGTTTTGATCCATATTAAGTCTCATTTTTGGCTCTTTTGTATCCAATTGATCTCCCTTTTGAATTCATTCATCTTCAACACCTGACATATGAAATGATATGCAAATTCAACCTATATGTGCCTAAATGCTAGTGAATCTACCTAAAATGGATGCAAAACAAAGCTATAAATATGCTAAAATACAAGTATATCAACAAGTCACCATAGAGCCCAAAAGTAAAGTCCACATCGAGCCAAGAAACATGTTGGCTCGATCCCCAACATCTCCCGGATCGATCCGGCGATCAAGCCACGTCCACATTTGGCTCGATCCACACAATATTCCGGATCGATCTCACTCAACCAATCTCTCCAAGCCCAGATAAATCTGGCGATCAATCCACATCCACCTATGGCTTGATCCACATCCACCCTCGGCCCGATCACGGATCGAGCCCACTTAGGGCACGCCTCGACCATAACACTCCCTCGGCTCGATCCGGCGATCGATCCAAATCTCATCTCAGGCACCATCTTTACACGGCTCGATCTCATGCACTTCTCAGCTTGATCCAAACATGCTCTGACCTGACTAACTCAAATCCAGAATGGACCTAACCCAAGACCCAATCGAATGATTGTATTCTGCCTTTTATGCGTATTAGGGCTTTTTCTAAACACTATATAAGCCTTAAACGCCTCCTTCTTAGTGAATTCTATTTTTGTTACCATTTTTAGGTTTTTGTTTAGGTTTCTTTTCTCTCTTTTTTTCCTTTGATGTTCTTAGTGTTCTTGATGCAAAACCCAGAATCCTGTTAAGTTTTTATGCTAATCTTCTGTTTTCTTTTACTTTGATGCATAGATTAGAGTTGTGTTCTATTTGGTGCATATTGATCTAAGTTATTAAGCTTTTAATCTTCTGTTTTAGCTTTGATCATTTTCTTCTGTTTGTTACTGTTTCAATGTTGTTCTTATTTTCTGGGTTGCTGTTCTTGATGTTCTTCATAGTTTGACTTTTGATCATGATGTTTGGTTTTGAAGTTATGATTTCTGGTTTTCCTGCTTTCATACCCATGTGTAGTGAGTAGTTTCGTTAAGTTCCAGAGGATGGGGGAAACTAGTGTTGATGTTCTGATCTTACCTAAGTATCTAAGCTTGTTTGCATATAGATCCCTTATGTTTCATTGCTCTTCATGCTGATTTCTTTCATACTAATTGAAATATGATTTTAAGCGTTTCAGCACTCGAAAGGTGTTCAATAAAATGCATGATGATGGTGATTTCAAAGATTTTCATATCCTAGCCTAAGGGATTAGATATTTAGGGTACTTATTGGCTTTAGTAGATTGGTTTCTCATGCTTGCTTAGTAGTGTACCGTTCACGAGAGTTAGTCTTGCTTTTCTTGAGACCATTAACCAAGACATTAGACTTGGTTTCATATGAATCTGCTGTCTAGGGGTTATCTATTGTTTGAGGTATGTTAGGTGCTTAGGTAGTTCAGGATGGATCTATAGTCAATTTCCCTTGTCCTCTGGAACTGTTTCCCATATGATTGCATCTTTACCCTTTTTGCCTTTCCTCTATTTTTACTTATTTTTTCTTTTACCTATTTACTTATTTATGCATGTTTCCTTTGTTCTTGATTTTTAGTTCCAACAAGTTTCTATTCACTTAGGACCTATTAGCAAACACCCCTTTTTATATTGACTTGAATCATTAGTTCCAATTGCATCTTGATTGTTAGCATCACACCTGATTGGATTGACACCCATCTATACTACAACACATGTGTAATAGGAATTGATCATTGAAAATTTTTGTTATCAGTTGATCATAAGTGTTTAAGTAAATAGTTCCTGAAACATCTAGCAGTTATTTAAGAAAGAAGTCTCTCCTAAGTGTAACCAAAGAAAAGATGAAAAAGGGAGAATGTGAATGGGTATAATCACTTTGAGTTTCAAAAGGGTAATATTTAGGACCTCCTACTGGGTAGAATCATGAAACTTAGGTTTCATTACCATTGGGTAGATGGGATTCTATTTCTGTATGCATCTAAGTGTTCCTACCTTTAGCCTTATGTTAAAGCTCATTCCCTTTTGAGAGACCATTATTGTTAATCATTAACCATTGCATAAATGGGTCATCTTTACTCCTTAACATGTCCTTGTCCAAATGAGCTTATTGAAAGCACATGACTTGATCCATGGTTCCTGATTAATGAATGTTAAAGGAGCAAATAAATTTGAATGCATTGTGGAAGTTGAAATTGGTCTGTGATGAACTATGATGAGTATGGCTACGGTTTTTAAGTAGGACGAGCTTAGGACTGGATTCTAGAACTAGTAACCAGGACATTTATATTACATGTGTTAGCAACATGTTTTGGTTCTGAGTTCCCACTTTGAAACCTCTCACCCAGACTTCTGAATTACTTGCTTGAGGGCTAGCAAGGATTTAGGTTGGGGGAGTTGATGTCTCTATATTTTCATAGTTTTTATAAGACATTTAGCATCAATTTTTTGGTCTTTAGGTGTTCATATATTATATTTATAGTTATTACTAGCAAGTTTGTGATTTTTAGGGATTTTTGCATTAGCATTTGCATATACATGCATTTTGGAGATTTTTCAGGAGCTTTCAGGATGATTCGTAAGAACTCAGAAGAGGAACATAAATTACGTGGAATGGAACCAGCACGAGCGTGGAACAAGTCACTATCGAGCCCAAAGTAAAGTCCACATCTAGCCAAGCAGCATGTTGGCTCGATCCCCAACATCTTCCGGATCGATCCGGCGATCGAGCCACGTGCACATTTGGCTCGATCCACACAACATTCTGGATCGATCTCTCTCGGCCAAACTCTCTAAGCCCGGATGAATCTGGTGATCGAGCCACTTCCACTTATGGCTCGATCCACACATTTATTTTGGCTAGATCTACGTCCACCCTCAGCTTGATCACGGATCGAGCCCACTTAGGCCATGCCTCAACCACAATACTCCTATGGCTCGATCCGGCAATCGAGCCAAATCTCGTCTCGGGCACCATGCTCCGACCCGACTAACTCGATCCAGAATGGACCTGACCCAAGACCCAATCCAATGATTGTATTTTGTCTTTTATGCGTTTTAGGGCTTTTCCTAAACACTATATAAGCCCTAAAACGCCTCCTTTTTAGTGAGTTATGTTTTTGTTACCATTTTTAGGTTTTTGTTTAGGTTTCTTTTCTCTCTATTTTTCCTTTGATGTTCTTAGTGTTCTTGATGAAAAACCCAAAATCCTTTTATGTTTTTATGCCAATCTTCTGTTTTCTTTTACTTTCATGCATATATTAGGATTGTGTTTTATCTCGTGCATATTGATCTAAGTTTTTAAGCTTTTAATCTTCTGTTTTAGCTTTGATCATTTTCTTCTATTTGTTAGTGTTTCATTGCTGTTCTTATTTTCTGGGTTGTTGTTCTTGTTGTTCTTCATAGTTTGAATTTTGATCATGATGTTTGGTTTTGAAGTTATGATTTCTGGTTTTCCTGATTTCATACCATGTGTAGTGAGTAGTTTCCTTAAGTTCCTAAGGATTGGAGAGACTAGTGTTGATGTTATGATCTTACCTAAGTATCTAAGCTTGTTTGCATATAAATCCCTTCTGTTTCATTGCTCTTCATGCTGATTTTGTTTCACACCAATGGAAATATGATTTTAGGCATTTCAGCACTCGAAAGGTGTTCAATAAAATGTCTGATCATGGTGATTTCAAAGATTTGCACATCCTAGCCTAAGGGATTGGATATTTAGGGTGCTTATTGGCTTTAGTAGATTGGTTCCTCATGCCTGCTTAGTAGTGTACCGTTAACGAGAATTAGTCTGGTAATTGCTTTGCTTCAGACCATTTACCAAGACATTGGACTTAGTTGCATAGATGACACTGAATTTTCACTGTTTTTACTCATCAATTAGCATCGATTCTGAGGTCTAAAAGCGTGCATACATCATATTTATGGTTGATTTCACTAATTTTAGTGTTTTTAGGATTTTTGCATTAGAATTTGCATATGCACGCATTTTGGAGGTTTTTCAGGACTTTCAGGTATTTTGGGAAGGATTTGAAAAACTTCGGAAAAAAAGCACTTGACGTTGGAATGGACTTGGCACTTAGCACTCAACTGTGGAATGGACTGAACTTACCTCCAAGCAGCTGCAGGATCGATCCCATCTCAATGCAGGATCGATCCCAGGCAACTCTGCAGCGAAACGAGATCGATCCCACTCAGCAGTCTCGGGATCGATCCCAACTCAGCGCAGATTGTTCTCAGCTCACTTGAGATCGATCCTACAACAAACCTGGATCGATCCCAGGCAGTCTTGCAACGAACCTGGATCGATCCCAGGCACCTCTGCAACAAAACAATTCGATTCCGCAGTCTTGGTTCCAACATTTCTGGTGAAGTCTCAAACAAAGCCAAGGAAGTGCACAAAACCAAAAGCAAGACTAAGAAGACGGCCCACAAGATCGATCTCACTTGTGTTGGGATCGATCTCAGGTATTCAACGCCTGGATCGATCCCAAGCCAGCACCCCTTAGTCCAGATCGATCATGCACTCAACCACCCGAAGGCAAACACGCTCCGACCCGACCAACTCGAATTCGGATACCACCTGAAGCAAGGCCCAAGATCTAAGACAATGATTAGCATTTTTGTGTGTAGTGCGAATTAGGGCTTTTCTCTGAACACTATGAAAGCCCTAATTCGCCTCCATTAGCACAAGCTTAGTTTTTTTTTCCTCTTTAGGTTTTAGTCTTAGGTTTTATTTTCTTTTGTTGTTCTTCATGTTCTTGGTGTAAAAACCAGATTTCTTTTAAGTTTTAAGTTAATCTACTGCTTTTCTTTCATTTCCTTGCTTAGCTTTAGGTTGCTCTTTAGTTTTTGCATCTTGATTTTCGTTTTAAGTTTTAAGCTTCTGTTTTAAGTTTGCATTTTCGCTTCTGTTCTTCATTTATGGGTTTGTGTTCTTACTGTTTTTCTTTAGATCTTCATGTTTATGTTTGTATTTTCGTTTCTTGTTTCTTCTGCTTCTACTCCCATGAGTAGTGAGTAGTCACCAAGTTCCTGAGGATGGGGGTAGACAAGGGTTGATTTTCTGGGTTTGCTTAGGTACCTAAGTTGTTTGTTGTTAGATCCCTTCTGGACCTTCTCAGCTTAATGATGACTGCACTCTTACCCGACAGGGATGGAGGCCCGCCGTTAGGTCCTGCAACACCGAGAGGTGAGTATTTGCAGGTGACCGGATTGAGGGGTTGCAAAGATTCGTTTCCCCTTCTCTGTGAATAGTCGTGGGAAACGAGTTAGCTAGGGTAGTAGATGTTATTGCCTGCTAGGTAGTCATCATCTATGACGACAGTTGATTCTATGATTACATTGCTTGAGATTGGTTGACAAGACATTGGAATTGATTGTTAGTTGATCTACTGTCTAAGGGTCAGCTCATTGTTTGAGGTATGTTAGGTACCTAGGTAGCCCAAGATGGATACCCAAGTCAGTTACCCTTTGTCCTCAGGAACGACCTTATCATTGATTCCATGTTTTTACCTTTCTTGCATTTTCTCTGTTTTGCATCCAAAGTGTTTACTACATTTCTCTGTTTTATGCATTTTTATTTTCGTTGCACCTAGGACCCTTAGCACCCAACCTCTTTTTAAAATCAGCTTGACTTTAAAGCATCCAACATATTCTCACTGCTTAGTGCTTTCCCATTATGGATTGACATAAAAGCCCATACTACAACGTGGGTTGATTGATAGCCCGTAGGAACCGAAAAATCCTACTATCACATATGAATATGCTGTCTAGGGGTTAGCTCATTGTTTGAGGTATTTTAGGTGCTTAGGTAGTTCAGGATGGATCTCTAGTCAATTTCCCTTGTTCTCAGGAACTGTTTCCCATTTGATTGCATCCTTATCCTTTTTGCTTTTCCTCTATTTTTACCTTATACCTATTTACTTAATTATGCATGTTTGCTTATGTTTATGCATTTAGTTCTATGCATTCTCTTTTCACTTATGACTTGTTTGAAACCTCCATTTTCATTGTTAGCTTGACTTGAAAGAACCATTGTAATCTTGTATGTTAGCATCACACCTGATTGGATTGAGACCTCATCTATACTACAAAACATGTGTATAATGGGGAATTGATCTCTAAAAATCTTGTTATCAGAAAGGAAACTTCATCATATATTGAATGTTGCATCAACATTGATGTTTCAAGCACATCTACCAATAATATTTTGGGGTGAATGTGTACTGAGTCCTGCATACTTAATCAATAGGACACCATGTGAGTTACACAAAGGAAAGAGTCCTATTGAAATCATATTTGGAAAAGCTCCTATGTATAGTGAGATACAGATTTTTGTGTGTCTCGCTTATGCGCATAATCAAAAACACGATGGAGACAAGTTTGCGAGTTGAAGCAGGAAATGAATTTTTCTAGGTTATCCTTATGCGAAGAAAGGATGAACTTTTTTTGATTTGGACACCATGAAATATGTGTATCTCGTGATGTCAGATTTGTTGAAGAAAAATTCCCCTATTTAGAGGAAAGAGTTTTGTTTGGAGTATACAAGGTTGATTATGAGAAGTTGGAGTCTCTTAAAGAAAATGTTATTGTGTATGAAGATGATGTCGTGATACCACCACAACCGAGTGTAAAAGTAGTAACTCGAACTCCCATAGAGGAAGTGAAAGATGTATTTGATAACGAGAATGGTGCAACAGAGTCGTTTCGCTTTTGGAGTCAGTGCCAAAACCTGAGGCTATGTGTGACACAAGTCTGGGGAGAGGAATGAGAAAGAACGAAGCGTCTGTTAAGCTACATGACTATGTGCTTAACAAAATGATTTAGGTTGTGTCACACATCAATCTAAAAAGTGCATATCATGAGTACGGTCTTGAAAAATTTGTAAATTATGATAGATTTTCTGAATCCGCCATGTTTTTCTTGGCTAATATAACTACAAGAGTTTTGATGCGATCATTGAATGAAGCAATAAAATGTAATGAAGCAATGAAATGTCCAAAGTTTAAAGATGCAATGAGATTCGAGGTGGAAGCCTTAGAACGGTATAAAACTTGGTCGATTGAGCAATTGCCACTAGGTAAACATGCATTTGGATTAAGTGGGTTAATACTATCAAGTATAAGGCAGATGGAACGACTAAGAGATATAAGGCACGCCTTGTAGTCTTAGGTAATCACCAAATAGAAGGAGTTGATTATTCTGGTACATTTTCTCATGTTGTGAAGATGAGCACTATTCGCTTAGTTGTCAAAGTGGCTGCTGGAATGAATTGAGAACTACGTCAAATGGACGTGCATAATGTGTTCCTTCATGTGACTTAGAATAAAAAGTATTTATAAATCTTCCGTAGGGTTTCAAAAGTTTTAGCAAAAGGTATAATATTTCGTTTGCACAAATCATTATATGGTTTGAAACAGTCTCCACGTTGTTGGTTCGTGAACTCTCATATGTGCTTGTGAATTATGGCTTATTGCAGAAAAGTCTGATTATTATCTATTCTCACTTGTCAATGCTTTAGTAAAATTGCATGTTCGAGTGTATGTGGATGATCTTGTGGTGACAGGGATCTCTCTTATGGAAATTCCAAAGTTCAAGACTTACTTGAGTGGTTGCTTTCATATGAAGGATTTGCGGAAGCTTAAGTATTTTTTCGGACTATAAATTGCGCGAAGCAAGGAAGGTATTTATCTATCATGGAGAAAATACGTTCTTGATATTATTGTTGATGTTGGGATGCTTGGTGGTAAGCATGTTGGTTTCTTAATGGTGTTGAATCATCAGTTAGCAAAATCTACCGGGAAAGAGCTTCTTTATCCAGATGAGTATCGGCGACTTGTTGGACGGTTGATTTACCTCTCTGCTACTAGACTGGGTATTGCTTATTCGGTACATATCTTGTCTCAGTTTATTTAAAATCCAAGAGAAGGGTGTCTCCGTTAAGAATACTTTTGATATCTGATAACAACTTTCATTTTACAGCTTGGTGTGATTCAGAGTGGGCGGGTTGCCATCTTACGCGAAGATCATTGAACATGGGTGGTTAGTTCAACTTGGAGATTCTCCAGTATCTTGGAAATCAAAGACATAAGATGTATTCTCTTGTTCGTTCGCTAAAGCAGAATATCGAGCTATGGTTGATGCATTGAAAGAGTTAAAATGGATAAAGAGTGTGTTGTCTTCTATAAGGATTGCCCATTGAGGACCGATGGAATTGTATTTTGATAGCCAGTTAGCACTTCATATTGCAACTAATCTTGTGTTCCATGAACGAACGAAGAATGTGTAATGCAGGTTCAATATTCTTAATTATGGAGTTGATCTAAACCCAAAATTAAGAAATTCAATCAACACTTCATTCACTATCAATGCAATTCACAACTCATTCAATTCGAGATCAAGCTAATCCTAGAAATTTACTTTTTTATGTGATTTTCGAGCTCATAATGAATGATGCTTGTTCTACTAATAGTTCCGGCGGAGGGATCCATGTTCTCAAACCTCATGATGATATTGTTGTGAGTGTGAACATAATACACGGTAAATTTTGGATATAATGGGCCTTTAATAGGCCCACGAATGTTGTCTACGTTAAGTGTAAACGTTGATTAGGTTAATTCTAACTAAAGGTGTACTTAAGCATTGTACAGAATGATCCAGTAATAACAAAACACCTATTTTCCATTTCTTCTATGCTTGACATTGTATTAGATGCACCAAACCTAGCTAGTAAACAAGTGGTTGGTTTCTTTCGATCATTTTTCACATCTACGCTCTTGTTCTAAACCATGGCAACACTTCCTACCACTTCCCGCCACACCATATTTCTGTATGATTTATCGTCTGGAAATAATCCTGTCATTTTAGTCTGAAAAACAGTGCTCAAAAGTTTGAACTATGATGGATGTGAGAGGAATTTTTTCTTGGCTTTAGAGGCATGCAAGAGTGTAACTCAACCATCTGAGGACTCCATGAATTATGAAGATTGAATTTCTAATAATTCCCTTGTAGTCTCGTGCATCAAAATCACCATTGGTAAATCTTTGTCCACCTTTATGTCACAAGTTGATATGCTCATGAGCTTTGGACACATATCCAAAAACGTTTCCGAATGAAGAATGGACAATGGGTTCAACGCCGAAATCCGATCTAGCCAACTGTCGCCAAAAGGGCTTGCCAATTGAGTCATATTGTGGTGTACTTAAACAATTATGGCGTAGTCTCTCTGACTATCAACAAGAAAAGACGATGCAAGAGGTTCGTAAACAAGGAGAAAAGGATAAACTTTATAATTTCATTTTGGGTCTCGATGAAACACTTTACGATCTTTTGAAGCCGACCTTATTATCTTTGGTACCTCTGCCATCTCTCGAAGATCTTATAACACACTTATTCAAGATGAAGATTCTAAGTATGTGGGACATAATTAAGGGGAAAAATAAGAAGGTCTCGGTTTTGCAATTCAAGCAAATGTCATTTCTCATTCTAATAAAAATAAAGCAGTATTTGTTCTCTGTACAAATTGCGGGCGCCAAGGACATCTGGCCAAAGATTTTTTCGTTTGATTGGCTATCCTCCTTGGTATGAAGAGAAAACTTGAAAACACACTAGCACCTCACAGTCTTGTGGTTCTTCCCAGCCTTCTCGTGCTTTGCAACACGTTTCTCGTGCCAAATCAAATGAACTTATGCGTCTGAATCATGCTCATGCAAATCACACCACTTTTTTCTCTCCTTCTACCTCATCGAAATCTCTTTTATTAGATGATAGTCTCAATTTGTGTTGGGTCAGGGTTTGATAACCATTGAAGCCCAGCAAGAATCTCTGAAGGCCCAAGTAAATGACCCAAGCCCGACGGGTAGGGTCCGACCCGATGAGAGACACGTAGAACTTGTCACTGCTCATGACGTGATGGGCCCAAGTCAGAAGAGTATTAGTATAAATAGGATGTCAGATGAAATGGAAAAGGGGGTCGGACAAAAAGACAGAGTAGAGATAGAAAGAGAGAGCTCGTCGATATCGACGAAGTAGGAGAACGATCGCTGAACAAAGTATCTCGACTATCTGTTTGGTTGGAAGGCGTTTCCTAGTTATCTCGACTATTTTAAGCCCGTCTATCAATTGGTGTGACCAAAATGATACCTCGTCTGTAAACGATTCGAAGACATAATTAACTCGTCTACGTCTATTCACAACCGAAGTTAAAAGAGTTAGTATCAAATGCTATAGTCAAATAGCCTCGTCTATTCAAACCTTTAATAATTTAAACTATCTAAATAATATTTAAATACATGTCGTCTAACCCCTCTATTTAATTGACTGAGTTCAGAACATAGTGCGAGGACCGATTAAACAATTTGAAAAATTTGAGAAATGAACAATGGGAGACATTAATTTAACTCCTCGCCGAATGCACACCTCCTTCGTCCACTAGCCTCTCTGGTACGTGTTTCCTCCACTCTTGGAGTTTTGATACATAGGCATCACGTCATATAAATGGATCCCTTGAATACTTGGAAAATATTTGCTCCATGTCTCCACTACTCATCTGTTTGCCAAATGGACAAATTAGAACATCAACAAAACATGGTTCTATGGTTATTGTATCTACTTTATCTCTACATACAGTTCACTATGTTGAAGGTCTTCAGTGCCATCTAACCTCTATTTCACAACTTACTAGAGAAAGAGGTTGTGTTTTTCAGTATACTGACTGCCATTGTGTCATTCAGGATTGCATTACCAAGATTCTAATTGGAATGAGTAGTCAAGATAGTGGACTCTATTTTCTACGGCCCATAGATATGTTGCAGCTTTCCCTATGTTTGGAAGTGATTCAAGTTCTCTCTGGCACCATCGTTTCGGTCACCCCATCGTCTTAATTCTTAGATATGCTTCGTCTTTCAAACTTTAGTAGTTCTTGTTTTGATTCAAAGACATGTGATATTTTTATTCAAAGACACATGATTCTTTTCCTACGAGTACCACTACAACGGTTAATGCTTTTGATTTGATACATTTTAATTTATGGAGACAGTGTTAGACCACTTCATTATGCGGTTCACGGTTCTGACAATAGTTGAAGACTACTCTCGCGCTGTTTGGATATATTTTCTTTCTTCAAAACAACAAGCACCGAAATACCTTAAAAAAAATTGAACCTTAGTTGAGCATCAATTTTAGATAAAGGGTTAAGAAAATACGAAGTGATAATGGTTCTAAATTTGTATGTTTACAAAAGCACTTCTCACATCAAGGGTAATACATGAAACGTATTTTTTTGCGGCTCCAAAGCAAAACGGTCGAGTAAAAAAAAACATCGGCATATACTCAATGTAGCTCGGGTTTTATGGTTCCAAGAGAATATACCAATTGAATTCTGGAGCTATTGGGCTCTTAAAGTTGGTTACTTAATTTTTAGAACACATACGAGACTGTTACAAGGCAAAACTCCATTTGAGATTATACAGAAGAACACCTCCTCTGAATCATTTGAGAACATTTGGTTGTGCTTGTTTTGTGTACAAGCACAAGAATGGTAGTGACAAAGTTGAACCAAGAGGACACAAATATGTTTTATAGGATATCTTTTTTCTCAAAAAGTTTTGTGTATCTATGATCTACAAACTGGCTACATCTCAGTCTCATGAGATGTCTCCTTTCTTGAAACAAAATATACTTTTGCTAATCTCAGTTCTCCTTTGTCTCCAATTTTGTCTTAGCCTAACATCATTTCATCTCAAGATGACAATATGTTATTACCTTATATTAGAGAACTTGCGCCTATGACACACACTGTGTTAGTGTATAGAGATAGACAATTGCATCAACTATATGTTTCAACAAAACAAAACCACTTTATTAAACTTTAATTTGCTCAATCTTTTAACAAAGATTACAAAAATAGGTTTTACACAATCTTCTATTGTAACCTATCAGTTTAATAAACTTCCATTCTTATCTTAGAACTACCCACACTCGTAATTCCTCACAAGAATAAAGAACACTCACCAAAAACAGCTTTCTGATTGAAAGCTCTTCTCTCTAAGACTTTGCAAGTAAAATGATCTATAAGTGTTAACCTACGAAAACCACTTTTCTCTCATTAAATAAACTCTCTCCAAAACCCTAACAAGAATATCTTAATCTAAATCTTCTTTGTTTAGATTGTGAGAATCTTCTCAAATTAATCTTCTCTTTTGGTTTCAATCTCTTATCCAGAATCTTTATCTGCGAGTAAGATTATGTCTGTTTAGATTCTCTCAAGATTCACGTGTCCGCAAATCTTCATCAGTCCCTTGATTCCAACAGATTCCTGATCCTCTATAAGCAACTTGTTAAATCAGCTTCTTGATGCTTCTAAACTTTCAATCTCCCCCTTTTTAACTTGATGTCTCAATCAAGCACTTCATTTCACCCTGCAACCAAGATCACAACTAGACATACGCACAAACAACTTTTGTGTATTCAGATTAGGACAATTACTTAAAACCTAATTTCAATAAAAAGTTCAAAGTCAAGCAGCAAACACAATTCCAGAGTTTGATTGTTTTTAGACGTATAACACGCCAACAAAAGAAACTAAAAAAATAAGTCCCAAAAAAACTCCTCTCTCCCAGCATTGCTGAAGTTATCTCCCCCAGAATCCTGACACCCTCTAGTCAGATTCAGTAGCTTCACCATCTGTTTCAATCACTTCTCCCCATGCATGAGTGACACATGATAAAAATATACAGTTTTATATCTTCAAAAGGATAGAAGGTTACTTGCATGTTGTCAATGCCTCCTGAAGAACCCGAACAGCTTGGCGTATAGCCTTGCGAAGCTTGTTGGTAGAGCTAGAGTCTTCTTTCATGATCTTGAGTGTTGAGCTTATTTTGCTCTTAGATGCTCTAGTGGTTACACTCTTCTTTGGAGGTCCTTTAGAAGACTCATAATTATTACTATCCTTATGAGCTATGCTTTTGATTTCAGCTGGTTCTGCTAATGTGAGAGGTTGAGCATGTGAGAGATTAGGTACCGGATGATGCGACTCAATCAATCGGTTGATCAATTTTGGAAATGGATGAAAAAACTTTGATTCTGGAGTCTTTGCATGATGTACAATATGTTCAAACATCTGATTTCCCATGTTGAATCCCACTTTGTTGACTATCTTGTACACGAATATTGCTCTTTTGGGTTGCATATACCCATCATTCTTAGATGGGTACCAGTTCATGCTGCATATCTTATACAGTTCTCATAAATCCTCCGTTACTTGACTGCTAAAAAAGCCAGGCTACTTTCGAACTCCTCCATCACTGAGAAACATTGCCAGTGCATCAGGAGTCACAACTGCTACAGCAATCCTGCTCTGAATGTCATCGACCTCTGGTAGACTAAACAGGGAGTTGATTCTGGAAGTTGACAGTTTGTAGATCCATCCTCTGATAGGGATCTCAACCGAGGATTCACCATCATAGTCATGAGGGAAATTTGCATAAAATTCTCGAACTAGTTCTTCATCAAACTGTCCTAATTTCTCAACAGTTGCCATTAACCCAGCTTCAATAATCCATTTTCTACACTGACTATCCTCTGTGAATTCCACTTCAGTTTCCTCTAAGCATTATTTGCAAGAGATCATAGCATATCTTTCTTCAGCGATTTTGGTAGTGAATCTGGTGTGATCAAGAAACGGAGTCCTAGATGCTTTCTTGGATTTCTTGCTTTCACCTTCTTGTTCGACAGCCTTCTGTTTCCTTTTCTTCAGCCTAGATGCTCTTGCAGAATATGAAGGTTGTGGTTCCAGTTTAACTTCATCCAGTATCACAACCTCATCAACTGTGATCATCTCGAGCGTCTCTGCCTCTTTTTCTGGATTAGTTTGAAAATCTTGATCAGCAAGATGATCAACCTCAAGTGCATGTTCACCTTCCTTGCTTGATAGAAAGGACTCTTATTTCAGAGTTCCTGAGGCTCCTGCTTGAGTTGCGGCTATGACAGTCGATTCACCTTCTTCAAAAGCAATTGTTTGATCATCCTTGGATTTTTGATTCCCGGAAGTGCCTGTTCATCTTCAGCTTCTAAATGGTTAGGAGGACCTACCGGAAACTTGAGTGGCCTGTAAATTATGATAGTACAGCATGTGTTTTCCCATGTTGACTGCTCATCTGCTACATGCATCGGCGTTTGGTAGTCGGATTCCATCGGGGAACTGATCTCTATAAGTGATGATGGTGAGGAAGGAGCCATGAGTTGATCAGTTGGTTGTGGTACGTTGATGTTCTGGAAGAACCTCTGTAAATCTCCAAGAAATTGCTCTAGATTCTGCATCTTGAATCGCCAAACGAAAAACCCTAATCTTTTGAGATAGAGAAAGAGAGAAAACAACACAGATTCAAATTAGTGTACTGAAACAAATCGTTCCAAATTCTTTAAGATACTCCTTGAAAATCGCAACGTCTCTTCATCTCCTGATTTCTCCTAAATGGGCTATTGGGCCTGTAACAACTTAGAACACATATCACACATATTTGCAGAAATAATTCGACCCATGATAACAGACTTTTGATTCTAATGATAATGCTGGCATATGTATCAAGCCATGATCAGTTAACATTCGTGAGTGACCCAGAAGTGTAATCGTGACCATGTCAACAACCCCATTTAAATATATATATATCAAATTTCAAACTCAGAACACCAAGAAGATGTAGGTCTATTCAGCCAGCTATTCATACCTCTGTTTGGTGACATCATGACTAGTTTTTCACTCTGTCATGCCTTTTTCCTGAATTTGTTTCAAGATTATGTTCATAAGTATCTTTCATCAGGCAGCTGGAATTTCCTTTGAAGAGTCTCTTTAATATGCTGTTTCGGCTCATTTTTTTAATACACTTTTTAGTGTTTGATTTTAAACACGTTGAGTGATTGAGGTGCTGATGCATCACTTGACTTCTCAATATCTGCCAGTTTTGTTTTTGTTTTTTGTTTTTTATTTATTTATTAAAAACACCCTCAACCACTTTGCTCTTCTCAGCTCTTTGACCTCCTGGTATGAATACTTACAGCACTTTGACATTGAGCATTCCAGGACGGCATGACAGGCAGCTGTAATTCAACACAATTTTCATATACAAGTCAGTAACTTGTTCCTTACACAAACTGACCAAGCTAGCACAAACCCCGATAGCTTTTCTTAAGTTGACAAATCGATTGAAATCCAGAGATTTTTTAAATACATCAGCAAGTTGTAAATCTGTGCTAACATGGTCAATCACAATCAGTTTCTCCTCAACTAGTTCCCTAATAAAATGATGTCTGATATCAATATGCTTAGTTCTAGAGTGCTGAACAGGATTCTTAGCAATATTGTTAGCACTCTTATTATCACATAAAACAAGTAGAGAATCAGAAGTCATACCATAGTCTGTAGACATTTGTTTCATCCAAAGCAGTTGTGTGCAATAGCTTCCTAAAGCTATGTATTCCGCTTCTGCAGTTGAAAGGGAAACACAGTTCTGTTTCATGTTATGCCATGCAATCAAATTGTTTCCCATGAAGAAACACCCTCCACTTGTGCTATGATGATCATTAAGTGATCCAGCCCAATCAACATCATTGTATCCAACCAGGTTTCGGTTCGTGTCTCTGGAAAAATAGATTCCCAGATTAACCTTTCCTTTCACATACCTGATGATTCTTTTGACAGCCATCATATGTGATATTCTTGGTTGAGCCTGATAACGTGCACACACTCCAACCGAGAAACACAAATCTGGTCGACTTGCAGTGAGATAAAATAAACTACCAATCATTCCTCTGTAAAGATTTTCATCAACCTTTTCTCTAGACTCATCTTTTGAGAGCTTCTCATTTGTTCCCATTGGTGTCTTGGCTTCTTTACTGTCTTGAAGACCAAATCTAGCCACTAGATTCTTTGTATACGTACTCTGAGTCACAAATATTCCTTCAGAAGTTTATTTGACTTGTAACCCTAGAAAATAAGTGAGCTCACCACACATGCTCATTTCATATTCACTAGTCATGTTCTCAACAAACTTCTTGATTAACAGCTCTTTAGTGGATCCAAACACAATATCATCAACATAGGTCTGAAAAATAATCAGATCATTGTTTACTTTGAGAACAAACAGAGTCTTGTCAACTGTTCCTCTTTCATATCCCTGATTAAGAAGAAAGGTTTTTAATCTCTCATACCAGGCTCTTGGTGCCTTCTTGAGTCCATAGAGAGCTTTCTTAAATTTGAACAAATGATCAGGATGTTGTGGATCTTCAAATCCTTTTGGTTGTTCCACATAAACTTCTTCTTGAAGTATTCCATTCAGAAAGGCACTCTTCACTTCCACTTGATACAACTTGAAGTTTAGTGTACACGCCATTCCAAACAGAAATCTGATTGACTCCAGATGCGCAACTGGAGAAAACTTTTCATCAAAATCCACTTCTTCTACTTGTGAATACCCTTGAGCCACTAGGCTTGCCTTATTTCTGACAATTGTTCCTGTTTCAACTATATTTTTTTGAATATCCATTTGGTGCCCACAAGATTTACATCCCTAGGTCTTGGAACTAAATCCCAAACATCACTTCGTTTAAACTGATTTAGTTCTTCTTGCATTGTTGATCCAGAATTCATCAACCAAAGCTTCCTTATGGTTCTTAGGTTCAATCACAGAGACAAAGGTACTGAACATAATTACTTCAGCTGGCTGTCCAGTAGCCAATTTCTTGAAGTCAATATGTTTACCTCTGGTGATTCTGCCCCTTGAATCTCTCCAATGACATCGTCTTTAGAGTGATTCCTGTGAACCTCAGGTCTGACAAATGATACGGATTCAGGTACATCTCGAGAGGCTGGAGATGGATCAGAGTCCTGATCATCATCTGATGTAAATTTGTGAACAATCATCCTGGTGGATGAATTATCATCAAACACAACATTGACTGTCTCCTGGACAGTATTGGTTCGTTGGTTGAACACTCTGTATGATGTACTTGTTCCAGAATAACCCAGAAAGAACCCTTCATCACTTCTTGACTCAAATTTACCAAGATGATCCTTATCATTCAAGATGTAGCACACACACCCAAAGATATGAAAGTAACTCAAACTTGGTTTTTTACCATTCCACATTTCATATGGTGTCTTGTTAGTCCCTTTCCTAACATATACTCTGTTGATAATATAGCGTGGTGTGTTGATGGCTTCAGCCCAAAAATGTTTCGCAACCTGATTTCCATACAACATGGCTCTGGCCATTTCTTGAAGTGTTCAGTTCTTTTTTGCAACAACACCATTTTGCTGGGGGGTTATGGGTGCTGAATATTGGTGAACAATCCCCTGATTTTGACAGAATGTATCAAACAATTCATTTTGAAATTCACCTCCATGATCAGTGCGAATCGTTTTAATGCCATGTTTTTCAGTTTTCAGTTGCAATGCCAAGATTTTGAAACTGTCCAAAGTCTCAGACTTCTCTCGCAAAAAACGAACCCATGTAAAGCGAGTAAAATCATCAACAACCACAAGGATGTATTTCTTACCAGTGAGACTATCTACCTGTATGGGTCCCATTAAATTCATGTGCACTAAGGAGAGTGTTGCATTATATTTGAAATATGGAATAGATCTATAAGCCTTGATCTATTTTCCTTGTGTGCATGGTCCACATAAAAAAGGCTGATGCGCACTGATTCTTGGGACTCCAAGTACAACTTCATGATTTACTAATTTCATCAAAGTCCGCATATTCAGATGTCCTAACTTTTGATGCTATAATTTAACTCCAGAGTCCTGAATGACATTTATACAGCTGGTTTGTGGTTTCCACATATAGCAATTATTTCATGATCTGCCCCTTCCAATTTGATGATTCCAGATCCATCCATAGCTCTACACTTTGTCTTGGTAAACGTGACTTCCAGACGTTCATCACACAACTGACTAATACTAATCAAGTTGCATTTCATTCCATCTACTAGATAGACATCAACAATTTTTGGTTACTCACTTCCTCCGGTCACTCCTTTGCCACTGATTTTTCCTCTAGCTCCATCACCAAACGTGACTCTTCCAGCAGACACTTCTTGAAATTTAGCCAGTTTTCCTTGAGAACCTATCATGTGTCTCGAACATCCACTTTCAAAATACCATGATTCTTCTGTTGTGTCATGTTCAGCTGAGAATGCTACATGACAAATCGGTTGTTCCTGATTTTGGCCTTCTTTCTTGAGATCAGGGTATAGATCACTCTTTCGTACCCATACTCTCTGAGATGCCCTATTGTCTCTGAAAAACTATTTTTTCCAGACAAAAGATGACACTTTGTTCAAAAAATGTCGAAAATAGTACTTGAAGTGCCCATCTTTACCACAATACCAGCAACTTGTGACTCGATTAATCTTCTGATATGATCTGGTATCATTGACCTGTTTCAATACATATTGTTGAGCCTGCATCTTTCCTTGTCCTTTGACAAACTTTGTTTCTTTGAATTGATTCCCTCCATTGTAACCAATTCCCCAGTGATCATTTCCCATTTTTCCAATTGTCAACAGCTTATCAAGATCTTTAGTCCCCTTTCTCAACATCTTGATATTGCGAAGTTGTTCTTGAAGTCGTCCTTCCATAACTTGATTCTTCTGTTTTTCTCTTTCAATCTCCTCTTGTAACTTGACTTTTTCACCAAGCAGACCATTGATCAAATCAGTAAGTCGCTTGACTTCATTACTCTTAGACACTAAGTGTTCTACCAGAATTCTGTTTTCCTCTTCTAGTGACAAATTTGTTTCTTCATCAGAATCAACGTCCTTAACTGGCACTTCTTCATCTTCCTGAATAATCCCTAGAAATGAAACAAAATTATTCAGAATATCTGAATCTCTTTTCTCATCATCAGACTCACTTTCACTCCAGCTCACCAATGATTTCTCATTTCCACTGGTTTTGTTTCTTCCAACACATTCATCCTTGGCATGACCAAACGCTTTGCATTCATAACACTGGATAGTGCTCCTCCTTTTCAGTGTTGGACATTCTGATTTAAAATGACCAAAACCTTCACACTCAAGACAGTGTTTTTCACCTCTTTTTTGTTTTGATCCCCTCGATTAAAGTTAGTCTTCTTTTGACTTTGTTCAGCTTTCCTAAAGTATTTTTTGACAATAAGACTAACCTGATCTTCCAATTCAAATGCCTGATTGCTTGTTTTTTCAGCAGACACAAGAGCTATACTCTAATATGCCATCATCTCTTTCTTCTTGATTTTGAGTTCATACGCTTGCATCATTCCTACAACTTGATCAAACTTCAGATTATCATAATCAAGAGCTACCTCAATTGCTGACATATGTGGTTGAAACTTTTCTGGTAAACTTCTAAGAAGTTTCTTAACCAGTTGCTTGTCTTTGTAAACCTTTCCCAATACCACTGCTTCATGAGAAATTCTGCTTATCTTTCTACTAAACTGGTTCACAGTCTCATGTTCTTCCATGACAAGTGTTTCAAACTCTGAAGCAAGCATATCAATTCTAGTCCGTTTCACACTACTCGTTCCTTCATATGATACTTTGAGTATATCCCAAGCATCTTTAGCCCTTGTACACCCTTGAACCTTGGTGAATTCATCAATCGGAAGAGATGTAAATATCTTTGTAAGTGCTTGTGAGTTTGCTTTGGCATCACTTTTTTTAGTTGGAGTTCATTCCTTCATTGGCTTTACCACCAGTTCTCCTTTTTCATTTTGCACTTTTGGTGCATCCCATCTTTCCTCCACAGCAATCCATGCGTCCATATCAATACTCTGAATGACCTGACTCATTTGAACTTTCCAATAACCATAGTTATCGGAATCAAGTAGCAGTGGTTTATTAAGCATAACAAACTGTTGATTGTTCTCCATACATGTCGCAAGATCTCACCTGTTATAGGACAAAACAAATCCCTTTAGTTGGTGATCTGCTCTGATACCAATTGTTAGTGTTTAGAGATAGACAATTGCATCAACTAGATGTTTCAACAAAAAAAACCACTTTATTAAACTTTAATTTGCTCAATCTTTCAACAAAGATTACAAACATAGGTTTTACACAATCTTCTATTGTAACCTATCAGTTTAATAAACTTATATTCTTATCTTAAAACTACATACACTCGTAATTCCTCACAAGAATAAAGAACACTCACCAAAAACAGCTTTTTGATTCAAAGCTCTTCTCTCTAAGACTTTGCAAGTAAAATGATCTAAAAGTGTTAACCTACGAAAACCACTTTTCTCTCATTAAATAAACTCTCTCCAAAACCCTAACAAGAATATCTTAATCTAAATCTTCTTTGTTTAGATTGTGAGAATCTTCTCGACTTAATCTTCTCTTTCGGTTTCAATCTCTTATCCAGAATCATTATCTTCGATTAAGATTACGTCTGTTTAGATTCTCTCAAGATTCACGTGTCCGCAAATCTTCATCAGTCCTTGATTCCAACAGCTTCCTGATCCCCTATCAGCAACTTGTTAAATCATCTTCCTGATGCTTCTGAACTTTCACACTGAGCCTATTATACACACTAATCATGTTACTCACACTATGCCTCTTACAGAACCTGAGTCATATGTGGACGTGTCTTCTACTACTACTACTCCTCCTTGAGCAGTTGATACAAGTTTCTCTCTAGGCTGACGTCAAAGAGTAAAAAAGCCACCTACAAAATCTGCAGATTATGTGACTCGCATTTTCCACCAAATGGAATCATCATCTACTCCCTACCCGATACATGATTACAATAACTTAATAGAGAAGAAGGCTCAGGGAAAAATCCAAAAAATTATATGAAGAAGGAGAAGCATCATCAGTTTCAGATGGAAAAGTAGATTCATCAAAAAAAAACATGGCTGGAGATGATGATCTTGTTGCAGTCACAATTCTTTTGAACCGCAATTTGAAGACAATTGCACTTGGTTAGTAGATTATCTTCCACCGGAAACACGCCTCTCGGTTGTAAGTGGGTTTACCGCATCAAACATAAAGCAGATAGATCCCTAGAACATTATAAAGCTCGGTTTTTTGTTCTTGGGAATAACCAAAATTTGGAGTTGATTACATTGATACTTTTTCTCCGTTGGTCAATATGGTAACAGTTCGATCGTTTTTTATAACAAAACGCATCTCTCAGTTGGGAATTACATCAAATGGACGTTCACAATGCTTTTCTTCACAGTGATCTACAAGAAGAAGTATACATGCAATTTTCTCTTTGAATTTAGTCAGCAAATACATGGAAAAGCCAAAGAGTTAACAACCCATGACAACCTTAAAGAGGATTCTAAGATATGTTCAGGGTACAGCAGGCCTTCGAATTTAGTACAAACAAGAAGGAAGAGTGACTAACGGATTATGCAGGTGATGTTGATGATAGAAGAAGCACTTGAGTCTATGTTTTTATGATATAAAAAAGGTGAGAGTATAGATGTATTATGAAGTACTCCTTACATGGAAGAAGCAAGCATATACATGTGAGGTATCATTTTCTTAGAGATTTTGTTAATGATGGGATAATCAATCTGAAGTACTGCTCAACACACCATCAACTTTCAGACACTATGACAAAATTTGTTAAGTTAGAGGTCTTTGGAAGGTTGAGGAGAAGTTTGGGTGTATGCCGTAAGGAGATGTAAACTGGAAGAAGAAGGTGTTCCAGTTTAGGAGAAGGTATGAAGTAGTCTTTAGTTGGTTTAGGGTCGACGATCTGTATCCCCCCATTATGTTTCATATTGATCTATTTCCCCACAAACTTTCACCCTCTTATTATTTCCTCACGTTTTTAAAGTTAAATATATATCTCCCCACAATTAATTAAAATTTGGTTTAAGGATGAAAAGGTGGTTTAAATGTGGTAATCTGGTTTACAGAAATAATAAACCGAGGTTAACTAATCTTAAACCAAAACAAACCAATTAAACAAACAAAAAAATTCTGGGTTGGGTAAATCATGTTTTTTTCTCGTCTTCTTCACGAACCCTAGATTTCTT
>OVBE01005246.1:0-22091 GCA_900406425.1 Iberis pinnata | reverse complement strand
TCTTGCTTTACTTGAGGACAAACAAAGATCTAAGTCTGGGGGAGTTGATATTACTCATATTTAGTGCATTTTAGTGGGCATTTATGCCTGCTAAACTTGCACTATTTGAGCTATTTCTTTGTGAATTGGAACTTTCTAAAGACTTTCAGGTGTTCGGGTCGATTTGGATTAAAATTCTGAATTGCTGTTTAATTGGATGGAATCTGGCTCAGTGAAGAATTGAAGAAACCAATCTGGTCTCAGATTGGTGAATATGAAGAATTGAAGTCACAAAGACTTCAGATCGATTGGTCCACCCTTTGACCGATCGGTCTGAACATCCGATGAAAACAGAAGATTTGGACCGACCGGTCTACTGCTGGACCGATCGGTCCACATGAGCATGAAGAAGATAGACCGATCGGTTTGAGCTTGGACCGATCGGTCCAATGGACCTGCGAGAATTTAAGAAGATTTTCATATTTTACAAAAGAGTCCTCAAGCCTATCCAAGTTTTCCTTATTTGATATTTTACTTTTTTAGCCTATAAATACAATATGTTTTAGGCCTTTAAACCTAAGCTTTATTTTATTTATGAGAGAATTACTGGGAGAGGAATCGTGAACCTTTGTGGAGAAAATTTCTGAACCTTTTATAATATATCTCTGTTGTTTTATTATGTGTTCTTCTCTGATTTTGTATTGTTTATGCTTTGCAATGTCTGAGTAGTTCACTAGTTAGGTTTTAGGGTTTCCTAGGGAAACCAGGTTTGAATATTAGGTTTAACTTTGTAGGATTGAATTTGTTAGGTTCTTAGTCTAAATTTGTTCTCATTGCTTGAATTATATTCATCACCTAGTTCATGATTTTAGGTTGATAAATACAAAGAGATTTGATTTAGAAACCTGACCTAATTTAGAAGAATAAGTGTTTTTACATGCGAGAGTATTGTTTTAATGCTTATGAACAATTGAATCCGAGTTTTAATGCATGAGCGAATTGTTTCAAAGACGGCGAGAGTTTGTCTCTGAAAATTTGATCATAGGGTTTAATACTCCGAGAGGAGATTAAACTGCATTCGTTTTTCATGTTGAGAACTATTTTTAATCTAAAATCCTGCATGTAAACTTGACTTTAAACCTGAATACCTACTATTTCCCTAATGCCTAGCATTTTATTATTATAAGTTTTAAACTGTTTTTAATCACCGTTTTGAATTCGATAATCAAACTATTATTCTCACTTTAGCCATATTCGAGTTTTAGACTGAACGTGCATTTCTGGTCTCTGTGGATTTCGATACCTTACTATACTTCGTTGATCTGTTCTCTGCAGTATTAGTTAGGATTAAATTCTTAACCTATCAGTCATCTAAACATGGGGACACTAACCAAACTTATAAATCATGAAGTTGTTCGAGGTGTTCCAAGGATACAAACATCAGACTCATTTTTTTGTGGACCATGTGCCCATGGAAAACAAATTAGAGCATATCACAAGTGTGTTCCTGATGTCAAAACTTTTGAATCATTATTTCTTGTTCATATGGATCTGATGGGTCCTATACAAGTTGAAAGCTTGACTGGTAAGAAGTATATCCTTGTGGTTGTTGATGATTTCACCAGGTATACATGGGTTAGATTCTTGAGAGAAAAGTCTGAGACTTTGGAGAGTTTTAAAATCTTGGCGTTGCAACTCAAGAATGAGAAATGTGGAATCAAAACTATAAGGAGTGATCATGGAGGAGAATTTCAGAATGAGCTGTTTGATGTTTTCTGCCAAAATCAGGGCATTGTGCATCAGTATTCAGCACCTAGAACACCTCAACAAAATGGGGTAGTGGAAAGGAAGAATATAACCTTGCAAGAAATGGCTAGAGAAATGTTACATGGAAATCAGGTTGCTAAACATTTCTAGGCTGAAGCGATCAACACTGCTTGCTACATCATCAACCGGGTGTATGTACGCAAAGGATCCAACAAAACACCGTATGAGATGTGGAAAGGAAAGACACCCAGTTTGGGTTACTTCCATGTGTTTGGTTGTATCTGCTATATTCTGAATGACAAAGATCAGCTAAGAAAGTTTGATTCCAGAAGTGATGAAGGCTTCTTCTTAGGATATTCATGCACTAGCATGGCGTTTCAGGTGTTTAACAAGCATACCAACATGGTTCAGGAAACTATTAATGTGGTGTTTGACGATTATTCATCATCCAGAATGATGATCCATAAGATAGCTGAACCTATCGGAACAAAAAGCTGATGTGCCTCCTAGTATCAATGTCCCAACCTCTTCACAACATGTTTCCACTTTGCAAGTACACAAGAATCACTCCAAACAATATGTAATTGGCGAGATTCAGGGGGAGAGGGTTACAAGAGGAAAACATATTGATTTCAAAAAATTAACATCTGGACAACTATCTGATTCTATTATGTTTTCAGCATTTGTATCAGTAGTTGAACCCAAGAATCATAAGGAAGCATTGTGTGATGATTTTTGGATATCAGCTATGCAGGAAGAGTTGAGCCAGTTGAAGAGAAGTGATGTCTGAGATATAGTTCCAAGAGCAGAAAACTCAAATGTGGTTGGGACTAAGTGGTTCTTCAAGAGAAAAAATTGATGAATCAGGAAATGTTGTAAGAAACAAGGCACGATTGGTTGCACAAGGGTACTGTTAGGTAGAAGGAATATATTTTGATGAAACTATTGCACCTGTTGCACAGCTTGAGTCAATTAGATTTCTGTTTGGAATGGCATGTGCACTGAAATTCAAGTTACATCAGATGGATGTGAAGAGTGCCTTTCTAAATGGGATCTTACAAGAAGAGGTGTATGTGGAGCAGCCAAAAGGTTTTGAAGACACACAACATCCTGAATTTGTTTTCAAACTCAAGAAAGCATTATACGGGTTGAAACAAGCTCCCAGGTCCTGGTATGAGAGATTGACAACCTTTCTTACTAATAAAGGCTATGAACGAGGATCAGTGGATAAGACACTGTTTGTACTAAGAGAAAACAATGATCTGATTATAGTTCAGATATGTGTTGATGACATAGTCTTCGGTGCTACAAAGGACATATTAGTTAAAGAGTTTGTTGAGAGTATGACAAGTGAGTTTGAGATGAGCATGTGTGGGGAGTTGACCTACTTTCTTGGATTACAAGTGAAACAAACCGAGGAAGGAATTTTTGTCACTCAGAGTACTTATGCAAGAAATCTGGTAACAATGCAAAAACTCCAATGGGAACTAATGAAAAGTTATCATGAATTGACTCAGGTGAAGATGTGGATCCAAAGCTATACATGGGAATGATTGGAAGCTTGCTCTATCTCACGGCTAGCAGAACTGATATGTGCTTTGTAGTGAGGATTTGCGCCAGATACCAAGCACAACCGAAAGCGTCTCATTTAGCAGCTGTAAAGAGAATTATCAGGTATGTGAAGGGAACGTCTAACTTGGGAATTCATTTTACGAGAGATACAAACAGGATTCTGGTTGGATACTGTGATGCGGACTGGGCAGGATCCTTAGATGATAGACACATCACAAGTGGAGGATTTTTCTTCATGGGAAAAAATATGATTGCCTGGCACAAACGCAAACAGAATTGTGTTTCACTGTCCATAGCAGAAGCTGAGTACATAACTTTGGGAAGCTATTGTACACAACTCTTGTGGATGAAACAGATGGCAGCTGACTATGGTACTGAATCTGACTATTTACTAATTTTGTGTGATAATAAAAGTGCCATTAATATAGCTAAGAATCCAGTTCAACACTCTAGAACCAAGCATATAGATATTAGACATCATTTTATCAGGGAGTTGATTGAGGAGAAACTGATTGCAATAGACCATGTGAGCACTGATTTACAACTTGCTGATTTATTCACTAAAGCTTTGGATTTTAATCGCTTTATTAATTTTAGAAAATCTATCGATGTTTGTGATGTCTAGATTGGTCCTCATGTGTAAGGAATTGTTTATTGACATGTATATGTGCTACTGTTTCACAAAGGTACAGGAAACTCAGAGGGTTGTTTGTGTTGTACTATATGAAAAACAGATGCCTTTCATGCCGTTCTCAAAATGATCAATGTCAACGGGCTATAAGTAATCATACCAGGAGGTCAAAGAGCTGAGAAGAGCTAAGTGATTGAGTGTGAAAAAAAAATCACATGCGGATGTTGAGAAGTCAAGTGATACATCTGCTACTCAATCATGTGTAATGTTCAAACTGAAAAATCAGTCGAATAAAAAACCAAAAAGNGATTGAGTGTGAAAAAAAAATCACATGCAGATGTTGAGAAGTCAAGTGATACATCTGCTACTCAATCACGTGTAATGTTCAAACTGAAAAATCAGTCGAATAAAAAACCAAAAATACTCTTCAAAGGAAATACCAGCTGCCTGAAGAATGATACTTGTGAACATCGACTTGAAATAAGAACAGCAATAGAGTGAAATTCTAGTCACAAGGTCACCAAACAGAGGTATGAACAACTGACTAAATGGCATAATCAAGCTCGTGTCTAAATTGATTCTGACAAACAGCTGGCTGAGAAGACTCACTTTTATGAAATTAGATTTTCCTCAGCTAATTTATTGATGAGATTGTTCAAAACATGGTCAAAATTTCATATCTGGGTCACTCATACATCTTCCCTTGATTGGAATATGTCATAAAAATGGTCAAAATCAGAACCTTGATTATTGAGTGGCAGATAGTATCAACTTAAATTGGGTCAAACAGTTTGATGTGTTCTTAAGTGTTTCAGGCCCATTTAATGAAAGAGAGAAAGGTGGTGAAAGGCGGTTGCGAAATTCAAGGAAGCACTATAAAGGAAGTTGAAAGGATAAGGAAGATCTAATCGTTTCAAATCCCTTTTTACTTATTTTCTTGCGGTTTCTGTTTCTCTCTTTTTCATTATCTCAACCTAGGGTTTTCAAAATCACAAATCAAGATGGAGAATTTGGAGCAGTTTCTTGGTGATCTTCAACGATTCTTTCAACAAGTTGGAGCTTCACAATCAGCAACTCCTTTGCAAGCAAGATCATCCATGGCGAATTCTCCTCCAACTGAATCACTGTATCAAACCCCTTTGCATGCAACCGAGGATCTTCAACTAGTTGCGAATGCGTGCCGGACCTTGTCAGTCTACCGACCACCACGATATCAGTTTGGGCTCCCAAGCAGATCTCTGTTTCTTGAAACAGGAGATGAACAGTCACAACCTAGGGATCCCATATCCACTTCGCATTAAGTGCCTGATCTACAGGAAGATGAACCGGTGCATGGTGATGGAGGCTCTTCAACTGAACTGATCATACCTAATGATGGAGGTGAACAGACCCCTGTAGGCAATCAGGCGTCTGTGCCAGTGCAACAGTATGTTGATGCACATATGAAAGATGCGACTGAAGCTGCATATGAGGCTGACGATGTCATGGTGGTTTGTGACACTCAGCCGTCTAAAACAACATCAAGAATGCGAAAAAGAAAGGAGATTATGGTCAAAAAGGAGAGTGAGGCCAATAAACCAAGAAAGGAAACAAAGTCATCTGATTTTGATCACACCAGGTTTATAGACAGAGCGGCTGCACAAATGTACACACTTCTGTCGAGGAAAGAGTGTCTTGAAGAAACAGAGGTACCCCTGGTACCTAACAGTACAATTAGTAACTGGATATCGGAGGCAGGGTTATTGAGAACAATAACAAATTTGGGGGAGTATGATGAGGAATTAGTCAAGGAATTTTATGCAAATTTTCCGACTGGTTATGATGATAATCAAGTTCTAGATGTTAAGGTCAGAGGTTGGACCTATGTGTTCTCACCTGTTCAAATCAACTCTCTGTTCAGCCTGTCTGAAGTTGATGATGTGCAGAGTCGTATTCTGGTTGCTTGGGTAACTCCTGAAAAGTTAGCAGCCTTTCTCAGTGGTGGTTCAGTTCGAAAATGGACAGGTTTCTCTAGTGGCCAGGTGACAGATGATCTGCGTGAGCTGTACAAGATCTGTAGTAGAAATTGGTATCCATCCAAGAATGATGGATATATGCAGTTCAAGAGGGGGATGATTGTGTACAAGATAGTGAACAAGATCGATTTTAACTTGGGAAATCTGATCTTTGAGCACATGGTGAATCATGCTAAGACCCTGAATTCCAAGTTTTATCATTCATTTCCGAGACTGATCAACCGTTTGATTAATTCTCAGCATCCTGTTACGCCACTGACACATGCTACACCTATCACACTTGCGGAACCAAGCACAGTCAAGTAAGTCAGTCGCAAGGAAAGCAAAAAGCCTCTGCATGTCTGTTGATACCAGGTGTAGCACCTACCCTAAAAGCCCATTTCGACTCAAGGCCCAGCTGGACGCCGACGTGACGAGGAGAAAAGGGCTCAGGAAGACAAGATCCAGATGGGCCGACCTGACGAGCTGGGCCGTCTAGCTCGTGGCCCATTAGGGTTAGTTAATGGAATTAGGGTTTTGAGCTTATATTTTCACTATAAATACTCATGTAATTACTCCTTAAAGATATATGAAATTCTTCTAAGCTTTTACCCACATAATCTAATACCTAAACCTAATTGTTAAGTCTTGATTCAACAGTTGGCGCCGACTGTGGGAACTACTGCTAGAAGAAGTTCGTAATTTATCATTGCAGGAAAAATAAAAACAACCAGCAATGACCATGAGATCGACTTACAAAACACAAGACGGATCTATCGTCGACCTAACGAACAAGGACAACCACGCTGAGAAGACGACGTCCGACCACGAGGAAGAAGCCCCAGAGCTCACCATGAAAGATCTGCTAAAACAGATGAAGCAGCAGCAAGAGGAAACCGCCAAGCTAAGAGTTGAATCGCTAACCCTAAAAGCACAGCTAGAAGACATCACCGCATCCGCAGAAGGAAGAGACATACGCACAATCACACGGAACCTGTTCGGGACACCTCATCAAACTCCTCCTATAGGCAGGGAACAAGAGTGCATAGATTACATCAACTCAAACAGGTTCAGGAGCTCGGTCGAAGATACTGAGATGCGGAGCATCCGTGAACAATTGAAGATTATGAGCTCGCAGGTACACCAGGCCACCAGCTCGGCTCCGGATATCACGCGCGCCATAGAAGAGACTCAACGAATTCCCTTCTCAAGAAAGGTAACCGACATACCAGTTTGGCACTCCGCGAAGGTAAAATTCGCAGGATACAACGGCAAAAGTGATCCAGTCCAGTACCTAACAGCCTTCACCATCGCCATGGCACGGGCACAATTCTCACCTGAAGAACGAGATGCAGGTTTGTGTCAGCTGTTTGTTGAAAATTTGTCAGGTTCGGCTTTAGAGTGGTTCTCCCCCTGGAGCCAGGAACCATCGACACCTTCCAACAGCTCTCCACCGTATTTGTCAAATATTACTCAATGTACATCGCGAAGAGAGAGTTTCGACAACCGACCTGTGGAATCTATCCCAACGCGAAGACGAGACACTGAAGGATTTTATTGACAGTTTCAAAGGGATCGTAGCTCGCATCATGACCAACAACGAGGGGGAAATCGCCGCACTACAAAAAGCATTGTGGTTTAAATCAAGGTTCAAAGACGAGCTACTCATCAATCCGCCACAAACACTCGAAGATGCACTCCATCGAGCTAACAAATTCATCGAAATAAAAGAAGAGCATGCCGCGATGTCTAAAAAACACCACGACACTCGATCTAGCCGAGATAAGGAGGAAATCCCCCACAAACCAAGGCAACATTACTCAAGAGATAAGCGACATGCCACTTATGCAGTCACGGATAGCGAAAAACGTGCCGACCAGCCTCCACCATCTGACAACGACCTAGAGGCTTACTGCGAATTCCATAAGCGAACTGGACATAAGACCGAAGATTGCCGACACCTGTAAACCATCCTCTTATGAAAGTACCTGGACGGCGAAATCAATACTAGCAGGAACCGGGGCAACGATAGACGACGAGGTGGAAATACGTGGCACAATTCATCTACGAAGGACAAAGACAAGGATAAAGCACACCAAGTCAGTACGGTTCGAGAAAAAAGTTCGCATACCAGCGACGACATGTCACCTCCAACCCGAACGAGAGATCGTATCCCCGATGACCGCACTAAAGAAGGATCATTACCTAGACGGCGAGTCAACGTAATTATGGGAGGGCTAGTCACGTGCAACGACTCCGTACGATCTATCCGAGACTCCGAACGACGAGCTGCAACCGTAGAAAAGGACCTTTTCGCCAATCAAATTCAACGACGCCGACCTAAAAGGCCTGAGCCAACCTTACAACGACTTCCTAATCATCGAACTCGTCATTGCAAACACAGAAGTGGCAAGAATTCTCATCGATACAGGAAGCTTGGTTGATATCATCTTCAAGAGAACGCTCAAAAACATGGGAGTAAATTCCGACCTCATCAAGGCAGGTAGCAAGACACTCACGGGATTCAGCGGCGAACTGTCTCTCCCGCCGGCACAATCAAACTCCCCGTCCAAGCCGGAGGCTCTACCCAAATGGTTAGATTCGTCGTCATGAAACACGACTCGGTATTCAACATGATCCTGGGAACTCCGTGGCTTTACTCCATGAAGGCCGTAGTATCAACCTACCACTAATGCATCAAGTTTCCTACAGAGAACATGACATGGACGATTAGAGGAAATCAACGTATAGCTCGTACATGTTTCCTAACTGAGCATCAAAATCGAACATTGCAAGTGTAGCCCAGCGCCAACCTACGATTCCACACCAGAACTGGATAAAATCGAGCAAATCAGTATCTGCACCGAATACCCAGATCGGACAACAGGAATCGGAAATGAGCTAGACGAAACCATCAAAACCGAGCTAATCAAGTTACTAAAAAAGAATGCAGGTACCTTCGCCTGGACCATGGAAGATATGAAAGGAATCGACCCGTCGATCACTTGTCACGAGCTAAACATAGATCCAAGCTACAGACCGATAAAGCAGAAACGCCGCAAACTCGAAATAGAACGATCGCAGGCAGTTAATGACGAAGTAGAAAAACTCCTAAACGCCGGCTCAATCTCCAAAGTGAAATATCCAGAATGGCTTGCCAATCCTGTTGTGGTCAAAAAGAAGAACGGCAAATGGCGCGTATTCGTCGACTTTACCGACCTCAACAAAGCATGTCCCAAAGACAGCTTCCCCTTACCCCACATAGACCGACTAGTCAAAGCTACGGTNGTCGACTTTACCGACCTCAACAAAGCATGTCCCAAAGACAGCTTCCCCTTACCCCACATAGACCGACTAGTCAAAGCTTCGGTAGGTAACGAGCTCCTAACGTTCATGGACGCTTTTTCAGGGTACAATCAGATCATGATGCACCAAGGAGATCGAGAGAAAACCGCCCTTATCACAGATAGAGGAATCTACTGCTACAAGGTAATGCCTTTCGGATTAAAAATGCAGAAGCAACGTACCAACGCCTTGTCAACAAGATGTTCACGGAAGAAATCGGCAGATCAATGGAGGTCTATATTGACGACATGCTCGTCAAATCGGCAAGGGCTAACGACCACGTCGGCCATCTGGCAAAGTGCTTTGAAACACTGAACCTGTACGGAATGAAACTTAACCCTGCCAAATGCACCTTCGGGGTCACCTCTGGTGAATTTATAGGTTACGTCGTCACCAAAAGAGGAATCGAAGCAAATCCCAAATAGATCGGAGCTATCCTCAACCTGCCAGCTCCACGAACGAGAAAAGAAGTACAAAATCTCACAGGTCGTATTGCCGCGCTAAACAGGTTCATCTCACGATTCACCGACAAGAGCTTGCCATTCTACCAACTACTTCAAGCAAACAAATGTTTCGAGTGGGATGAAAAGTGCCAGGTCGCATTCGACGAACTCAAAACATACCTCACCACACCTCCTGTACTCGCGAAGCCAGAGGATGGCGAAATACTGTATCTTTACGTTGCAGTATCCGAAGCTGCAGTTAGCGGCGTCCTAGTCAGGGAAAGCCAAGGGGAGCAGAAGCCGATTTTCTATGTCAGCAAGTCACTTAATGTCGCCAAAACGCGATACCCGCCGATCGAGAAGGTAGCACTAGCAATAGTGTCCGCACCCCGGAAGCTACGACCTTACTTCCAATCGCACACTATCGTTGTACTGAGCAACCAACCACTGCGCACCATTCTTCACAGCCCGAACCAATCCAGAAGGTTGACCAAGTGGGCGGTCGAGCTCAGCGAATACGACATTGAATATCGGAATCGAACTTGTTCAAAAGTTCAAGTTCTTGCAGATTTTGTTGCAGAAATACCTCCCGAGGCGCAGGTCGTACCCCCACCAAGCATATGGAAGCTTTACGTAGACGGTTCAAGAAGAAAACAAGGATCAGGTGTAGGTGTTAGACTTGAATCACCAACAGGCGATGTGCTCGAACAAGCCTTCAGGATTAAGTTTGAAGCATCCAATAACGAAGCAGAATATGAAGCCCTACTGGCAGGTCTACGACTAGAAAAGAACCTCGGCGCTTCACGAATACACGCTTTCTGCGACTCCCAACTCGTCACTAGCCAGTTCAGTGGAGAATACGCGACAAAGAACAAAAGGATGCTACAGTACCACCAAATAGTCCAAGAATTGGCCAGCTGCTTCGAAAGTTTCGAATTAACTAAGATCCCACGGAATGAGAACACACTCGCCGACACCCTAGCCAACCTGGCCTCAAAAAACGAGTTCGAGATAAAAAGAACTATCCCAATGGAGTACTTAACCTCGCTGAGTATCACCACCGCAATGTCCAAACGCTATCGACGAGCTAGTATCCTTCAAAGTCGAACAGGACCAACACGACGTACCTGACTGGCGAACTGAAATAAAGGAACACATCCTCGAAGGAAAAATTCCCGAAGATAAATGGGCAGCCCGGCGACTTCGAGTCAAGGCAGCAAGATACACCGTCATAGATGGGCAGCTTTATAAGCGGTCCGCATCCGGAATCCTACTATTATGCTTCTCGAGAGACGACGTGCAGAAAGTACTAGCAGAACTTCACGAAGGTAAAGGTGGAAGTCACTCAAATGGGCGCTACCTGGCATTACGAATAAAAAAGCACGGACACTATTGGCCCACAATGCTACACGATAGTCAGGAATACGCCAAACGATGCAAGATGTGCCAAAGACATGGACCGACTAATCACGCACCTACCGAAGCGCTAAATGCATCTATCAGCCCTTATCCATTCATGAAGTGGGGGATGGACGTCGTCAGACCTTTTCCAAAAGGAACAAATAAGCACAAATTCCTACTGGTTATGACTGACTATTTCACCAAGTGGGTTGAAGCTGAGTCGTACACCTCAGTCAAAGCTAAATAGGTTTCACATCCAAAACACCACAGACTTCTAACTCGGTAAGGTGATTCCTACGTACAGGATCATTAACGACCCAACCCCTCTGTGAGTATTGCAGGTACAAGACTTCATCTGGAAATATATAATATGCCGACATGGCATCCCGTACGAAATCATGATAGATAACAGCACTAACTTCTGTGCGAAAACAGTGCGGACCTTTCTAAACAGGTGGACGGCAAGCCAGCCACAACCTCGACATGCACGTCAATTTATACTAACTATCCATTTATTGTCGATGCTTACAGATGGAAGATCCGACTAAGCCACTCCACACCGAGGTACCCCCAAGCGAACGGACAAGCTGAGGCAATCAACAAATCCATCGTCAACAGACTCAACAAAAGACTCGATGCAAAGAAAGGGATTTGGGTCGCCGAACTGGATGGCGTCTTATGGTCCTAACAAACCACACCTCGACAATCCACCAATCAGACACCATTCTCCTTAGCCCACGGTATCGAAGCTTTAGCACCATCTGAAGCAGCTGTGTTCAGCCTGCGCCGAAGAACCTTGCCAGACTATGAAGCAATCAACAACGATATGCTCCTCGATTCCCTTGACGACATCGAAGAAGTCCGAGATAGAGCGCTGTATCGGATACATGCCTACCAGCAAACAACCAGAAGATACTATAACAAAGGAGTCAAGCAAATACGATTCGAAGAAGGAGATTTAGTGTTACGGATGACTTACGCAAATACCGCCGAAGTGAATGCAGGAAAACTAGGAGCTCGGTGGGAAGGCCCATACGAAGTTTTCAAGGTAGTCAAACCCGGAGTATACAAACTGAAGTCTATGGACGGAAAGCCGACCCCGAACTCTTGGAACGCCACCAAGCTTAAGAAGTTTTATTCTTAGGTTTCCTTTGTATCGTGAACTTCNCGTGAACTTCGACCTGGCTTGATCCCTGTTTACAGGGTACGTAGGCAACCCACTGGGTGCAGCTATTTCACTTAATAAAAATATTTTTGGTCTCCAAACTATGCACCAAACTCTTAAGCTAATCTCGGCGTTTAACACATACCAAGTGTGCAACCTACACCTTTGCAATAAAATCTAAGAAGTCGAGTCATAACTCGCACATACCCTGTGCGAATACCGGGATGTCGGCAAGATCAAAGTTTTCTCGTCTTGGTCTTAAAGACCCTATTCAAAAAAAAGCTGAGGTCCATCTCGCGTACTCCTAAAGATGAGTACTGAACAAGTGCGAAGTCACAATGTTTGGGCTACAGTGCCTATTATGAAAATGCCGATCTCCGGCTCGCGTACTCCTAAAGCCGAGTATTGGGCGTGTACGAAGTTACAACGTCATGAGCTTAAGTCTCATTCTAAAAGCCAAGTTTCGACTCGCATACTCCAACTGTGAGTATTAACAAAACTACAGTTTTTGTCTATAGATCAAATTGTCAAAGGGACGATCTGCAGGTCGTCTCCTTCGGCTTTTGATCGAGTGGTTTTTCAGTTCGCACAAGGATTAGAGAAAAGTCTACTTAAAAAAAAAAAAAACGAAAACAATGACACAAGTCACAACAAAGCAGGCATCCAACATGTTTGTCACTTGCATAACTCGTTGAACAAAGTATTACACGAAACGCACCGATCTAAAGCTCTATTTTCATTATCAAAAACGGATCTTACAATTTTTCTGAAAAAATAGTTGCAACGACCTACTAGATGTGCAAATCTGAAAAACTAACTTCCTTAAAAGTAAAAGCAAGATGCTGACATATCAGGCAGATCCTAATCCCAAGAAAACACGACGGCTACCCCACAGAAACACAAGAGGTACAAGTCAAGCCGACCCCAATCCTAAGAAAACCGTGAAACCTGTCCAAATGGCACAGCTAACCCCTCGGCATCAAAGGAGTTGCAGGTTGGGCCGCGGCAGAGACGTCCGAGCCCCCTAGAACAGGTTGGATCAAATTTGATCCATGTTCGTTGAATGCAGGTCGGAACTGGAAGTCTTCAGATACGATGTCTGCTATGTCAATAGCATCGTACTTCGCCTTAAGTTCCACCACGTCCACCTCGAGCTTCGCCATAATCTCAGGTGGCACAGAACCACCTTCCTCAACTATAAGCCTCACGCAGTCCAAAGTTCCTCGAGCTTGAGCATATTCTAGAACAATGGGATCAGCCTTGTCCCAGTCCTCCACATGTTTCCTCAGCTTCTCGAGCTTTGTTTTGCACTCAATCTGAGCCTCTCGTCGCGCCGACGCATCTTCTGCAGCTTGGGAGACTCGAAGTTTCTTCGTCTCAGTTACGTGCAATTTCTCAAGAGCACGGTAAGCCTTTCGCAACTCAAAGAAGTTGGCACCTATATGCTCTCGAATCACCTGCTCTTTGAGATGTTCCGCCACGACAATATCACATTTATCGTTCAGCTCTTCTCTCAAAGTGGCAAGGTAGTTGGTAACAGATGTTGCAATGTCACACAACATTCTCTTCAGCGCAGCTATCTGCGTGGTCAGTTGATTGACGACCTCGACCTGCTTGGCTAGCTTTAGCTGTTCGCTAGCGAGACGCCGCTTATACTTTTCCACCAACTTTGATAACTTTTCCAGCTGACCCTCGTCTCCGGCAACAGACCGGAGTTTGTTATCATAATACGCGACGAGCTCGTTGGTCGTCGCTAGGGTCCGCCATCAGTCACGTGACGTGTTAGAACTTGTAATATGATAGGAAACAGAATTAAAATCACAGGTGTACCTGGCAAGCTTGCCGAGATAGCTCTTCATAGACTTTCGGAGCCAACATCCAATCTATAGTAGGAACGATCATACCATTGGCCCCCAGACGGTTCACCAAGCCGACACACGCTTGTTTGTCCTGAAAAAACGGTGTGCCCCTATGTGAAAACGAAAAAGTCCACCTTCCTCGTGCATTATTTTGCCTTTCAGTTTGGGAGCTCCCTCCCTTAGCAGCTTGATGATCATCAGTTTTTTCTTCTTCTCCCTCGTCAACCTGTTCCTCATCATCACCACCTGCTCCAAGAAGGTCCGGGAGCTCTTCAGCAAACAGCTGCAAACTGGGGTCCAGAGACTCCACGGACGCGGTCATCTCTCAGTAGGAGGAGCAGGAGGCGCAGTTGACACATCGGCGGTAGGCACGTCTCCAGGAGGAGTGACTAGCTGCTCCTCTGCAGTTTCTTCTATCTGTTGGTGTTCCCCAGTAGGAACACCGGAACCTGTTGTTTGGCCCTCAGCAGGGACTTCCCTTCTTGAACTTTGTTCCTCAGTAGGAACAGCAGTTGGATTCGGCTCTTCAGGATCCTCGACCACGACCACATTGTCTCGAGAATCTTGGTCCCAAGCAGACCGACGCCTTTTTCCTGCGTGCTAAAGGAGGACAGGAACCTCCACTATCAGCAGAAGCTGACAGTTGATCATGACTCCTCTTCGAGCTCGAGGCAGATTTCTCAAGGGTTGATCTGTAATCGGTGATTAGAGGTGGACGTCCCATTTTCTTCTTCTTAACAGGACATGAATTGAGATCCCAACTAGCTGTACAAGGAATTAAAATTGCAGTTAGCCACATTAACGACCTGTAGGATTGCAAATTACCATATACCCTTACCAGCGTTGATAAACGGGACGCTCTCTTCAATACGAGAACGGTCGAACTATTTGATGTGGACAACTCCTACTTCAAGCAACTTTTTGGAGTCCACAAGGAAATTGCCAGGATGCGGACCGATGTTACAATGCAAATCTACAATAAACAAAGCCGAGTTAGGAACAATTCAAATTTGAATATGCATATATGTCAGCTCGGCGGTCCTAAACGGTATCTACCAAAGGTCTCGGCTCATTTTTTCTGATAATCCTCCCTACATCTCCCATGGATTCTGGGACGACCTTCAGGAAGAAATACTTTGTTTTCCAGGCGTGGATCTTGTCCCCCGTACCGACAATTATCAATTTATACTGCAGATTGAAGTTAATGTAGACAAAGCCGGTGTTTATCTTTGTGCCCTTCTGAACAAATGGATTGATTGACGACATGTTATCCAGGTACCTAACACCGAGCTCCACCTGGAATTTATGGGCATGTGCTAGCACCGCAATCATCTGCCTGATTGAGGGAGCAGACAACTGCGAGATCGCAATCTTCCGTCTAGCACAATATGATATCAGCAACTTCGGCATAGGCAGCCAGAGATGACACTTCCTGAACATGGACTCGTATAAACACACATAACCTTGGGGGCAATCCCAGGATCTTTGATGCGGTTTTGGGATTATCATTGAAATCCCGTTTAAGCAAGGGAAGTCGTCAACAAGATCTTGAAGTGACTTAACGTCACATTTCGTAGGTGCGAGACCCGTCAGGTCGTCATCTGGAGCAGCCCAGTTGCCTTGGGGAACTCGTTCATCAAGATCCGACTCTACCTCGTCGCCAGGAAGGTTGTCACGAGAAGCAGAAGATTCAGCTAGGTTGATACGAGATGAAGACATAATTACCGAGCTAGTTANAGAGAGAAAGAAGAGAGAAGGGAGAGCGATTTTTACCTGCAAAAGGAATTATGAAACTATGAAGTCTAGATATGAAGTGGCGAGGGGGTATTTATACCTTTGAGAGATGGCGGTTACCGAGGCACGTAATGATTACGCGTGAGAAATGAACTTTATTCAGAAGATCATTCGCCGATTTATGGTTCCATCGCCGACTCTTTAGCTTCTCCCTACAAAAACGATTCGATAAAGCCGACGAAGACGATTCGATAAAGCCTACGAAGCATTTAATGCACTTTAGCCAAAATGAACTTTATTCAGAAGATCATTCGCCGATTTATGGTTCCATCGCCGACCTGGGGGGGGACTAACTGTTGATACCAGGTGTAGCACCTACCCTAAAAGCCCATTTCGACTCAAGGCCCAGCTGGACGCCGACATGACGAGGAGAAAAGGGCTCACGAAGACATGATCCAGATGGGCTGACCTGACGAGCTAGGCCGTCCAACTCGTGGCCCATTAGGGTTAGTTAATGTAATTAGGGTTTTGAGCTTATATTATCACTATAAATACTCATGTAATTACTCCTTAAAGATATATGAAATTCTTCTGAGCTTTTACCCACATACTCTAAGACCTAAACCTAATTGTTAAGTCTTGATTCAAAAATATCCCAGCTCCTAAACAAAAGGCTGTTTTAAAACAAGCATCAAAGTCAAAGCCTGCCCTCAAGATCAAGGTCAAGAAGGAAGATAGTGCTACTGTCTACCGTATGCGAAAGGATATACGAGGTGCCATTCAAATGCTTGAGGATGCATTAGCTGTAGGTAAGTCTCTTTGTTCTGAGTCTCTCCTTATTAATGACTGTCTATAGGTGTTTTTGACATGATGTCACACAAGCAGGGGGAGAAAAGGATGAAGATGATGAGGAAACTAACTCTTATTAGGGCAACACATGATTTAGGGGGAGTAGAGAATGAGAGCTGTTGCTTTTGTTTTTTCTGTTTTTACAGTTTTTTGTTTGGTTCGCAAAAACCTTGTTCTCTGTGTTTATAACTTTATTTCTCTCTAAATGATTTTTGGTATGACTATCTAATCTGCCTTATGTTTGAAAGATGAGTCAGTCTCTCTAAACTAACATGTCAGATATACTTCCAATGGAATTATCTGTAGTATGTGTGTAGTGCTTATGTTTTCACAGGTACTAGGAGATGCTTGGTTATGACATCAAGTCAAAAAGGGGGAGATTGAAAGTCTGCAATCAAGGAGATGATGGAATAAGAAGACTGTTGCAGACTTGATCAAGGAGCTGATGAAATCAGAGAGCTGATAGAGGCTAGAATAAATCAACGAACATTGAAGCGGATATTATGTGAAGAAGATATGGCGGTTAAGATTTCGAAGCAAGATGTTCTAGAAGATTTGGTTTGGGAAATCAAAACAAGGAAAGATATATTGCGAGAATATCTTGGTAGAAGATATTTGAGAATGGAAAGAGAATTCGGTTGAGGTTTAGGTTTAAGGAAATATTCCTTAGGTTTTTGGGGAGTGTATAAATAAAGAGAAAAGTGGTTGTTTAGGGTTAACACTTTTTCTCTTTATCTTTGCTAAGTTTTCGTGATTCAACTCTCGAAAAACAGAGTGTTGTTTCTGGTGAGTGTTCTCAAGCCTTAGAGAGAATCACAAGTTGAGTGATTGAGTAGGCTTTGTTTTGTTAAACTTTGGGTGACAATCTGATAGAGTATAAGATTGTGTAAAACCTGTTTGGGTTGAGTGTTTGTAGAAAGATCAAACAAATTAAGTTTAATAAAGAAGTATTTGTTGTGTTAAACAGAGCTTTGATTTGTTTATTACTCTTCATACACTATCATAATTTAACTTAAAATAAAAAATTCACCCAATTTATTGTAGAAAACCAAAATTGATTTGTCTCCCTTTTGCTCAAAATCGATTTGTCTCCCTTCATCACAAAATGGATTATTGAGTTAACTGGGTTAACTCGGATAACTATGTTAATTTTTAATTTGGTGTAACTATGTTTCAAGAGTTTAACTATGTGTAACTAGAAATACTATGTTAACTAGGTTTAACTAGATTTAACATGGTGTAACTATGTTTAAAGGGTTTAACTAGATGTAACTAGGATAACTACGTTAACTGGGTTTAACAATAGGACTGGAAAATTATCAAATACAATCTGNTAACTAGGATAACTACGTTAACTGGGTTTAACAATAGGACTGGAAAATTATCAAATACTTTCTGTTTTTTTTTTGTTTTCTGTTTTTGTAGCTTGGTGAGCCAATGCAGTCGCTTTCTTTTTTATTTTCACCAGACCAGTTCAAGCATTATCCGAAGATCCAAACACGGTGCCATCTCAAGGATGTCGTGGACTTTATTAAAGGCCTAAGGGGAACCGAATTAAAATGGTTTCAAGAGTATCCGCAGTCCAGGAACTTTTTTCACATGCCTTTGGAAAAGAACCATAGGTTTTTGGGACTGTGGACACTAGTAGTACGCCGCCAAATGAGTATAACTAGAGGTAATTAAGTTTAACTCGTCGAGTATCTGTATATAGTTATACCGAAGAATCCAATTATTCTTCATCAAAAATTTTCTTTTGTTGTTCCATGAATTTTAAATTTTTTATTAAAAGTTATGTTTTTAAAACAAACATGTGTAAACTCGGTAAATTTTAAAATTTTTAATAAATTTCTTTATAATTTATTCGAATAATTTATCAAATTTTAGGAGTTCCAAATAGTATAACTATATAGATAGTAATAAATTTTTAAAATTTAAAATTTACGAAAATTTGTAAATTTAAAAAAATTTTGTCAAAATTTTAAAATAAAAACATTTTAAAAAAAATATTATTATTTTTGAAAATTTTTTAATTTATTTTGGAAATTTTAAAATTTTTAAATGTTACATATTTCTTGTAATATTAATTTTAAACAATTTTTAATTTTTTAACAAAATAAAATAAAGAAATATTTATTATTTTATGAAATTTTCTTGGTTTATTTTGGAAAATTTAAATTTTAAATTTTATAGTTCATCTATTAATTTGGAATTTATGAAATTTTTATTAAATAGCTAATTCTTCTTAGACAAACATGTGTAAAATTGGTACATAATTGATAGTTTATGTATTAAATATTATAATTTTTTAATAAACTAAATTTTTTAAGATTTTTTTGAAAGTTTTGTAATTTTTTATTTTATTTACTTTAGTTGTATTAATAAAATATTTATTTTCAATGTTAATTTCATATTTTTATATTATACTTTTAAATAATTTAACTTATCTTTCAGTTTTATCTATTTCTATTTATATCGAAAATATATTAATAAAAATATATAATTTTAGAGAATCTAAAATTATATTTTAAAATATATTATATACAGAAAATCTTAAATTTTTTAATAAATATATTATATTAAAAAATTTATAGATTTTTTGGATTTTTAACTTCTAACAAATTTTAATTTTTTGTGTTTTGTTAAATTTTTAAAAATAAATGAGTGTAGATTTTAATTTATCCATATAATTTAGTATATGTAAAATTTGGTATAACTAAGATTAACTAGCCGACAAAGCTGACATGTGCGCCGCCAAAAAAGAATAATTAGGAATAATTATGATTAACTAGCCGACATAGCTGACACATGTGCCGCAAAAAAACTAGGAATAACTCGATTTAATTCGATTTAACTTTTTGTGTATTTGTACATGGTTATATCTAGTTATCCAATTATTTTTCATTCTACATAGTTATTCTTTAGACCTAAAACTGTAAAACTAGTTAAACCAAAGTTTTAATAAAAGTTTTCTAGTTAAACCACATGGAATATATATAATCAAAATACATTTAACATGTTCTTGTATAAATATATTTTTTTAAATATATTAGATACATCATTTTGATAATTCAAGTGTTTAATTTTAAAAACAATGCCTAGTAGTATAAGTTATTAGATGCAAAAGTTTAGTTGGATACAAATAATTTCAAAAAGTTATTACATAACACTAAGATGATTAATATATCAAAAATTTGTTCTAGACTCCTCCTATATCTAAGCAAATCACAAATATTATATTTTCATTTTTTTTTAACAATTTTTTAGCTTTGACATAATTGTCCTTGTTTTGTGCAAAAAAGACACAAAAAGTTAACATGTTTTTGTAGAAAAATTGTTTTAAAATTATATTAGTTACATCATTTTGGTAATTCAAGTGCTTTATATTAATAACAATGCCAAGTAGTATAATCATATGATGCAAAAATTGAGTTGGATACAAACAATTTCAAAAATATTACTACATTACACTGATATAATGTAAATTTGATATCATACTATAAATTTAATAACTCTTTTTAACAATAAGTGAATTTTTCACATTTTTTGTAGATTAAGTCACTAATTTTTCGGAAACCATAAATTACATGAAGTATCACTAGAATTATCTAATTGTGCCAAAGTGAAAGCAATACATAATACAAGTTATTATCATTAAAAATGTTCAAATCGTAGTCATAATACAAACATGAACTTTTTCCGATTCCATTGCAATACTTTTTAGTATCCGTCTTCTGAACAAAATCCTCTATAGCAAAAAATGTATGATTGTACCTCGTCTTTATCCATTATCCTCTGCAATACTTTTTAAAAAAATATTATTATATACTAGTTGTTTTAGTTAAACTAGTCAACATAGTTAAACCAAGTTATCCCAAGTTAAATCAGTAAACGTAGTTAAACCAAGTTACCCTAAGTTAAACCAGTAAACATAGTTAAACCCAATTATTCTAAGTTGTACTATTTCGCAAAAATGTTATTCACCTTGATTCATATCGATATTCATATATGAAATCACAAAATTTAGGGGTTAATACCTTATTCGACTAATATAACATGTGATTCCAGTTATGGGTGTCTAAGATTCATTAAATTCTATAAAACTAAACTTATTCACTATTTTAAATCCCTGAATTAAAGAAAGAAGAATATGATGAAGAAGAAGAAGGTGTACATGAATGATCAGAAGGGAAATCTTGAGCAATAGAGAGGAATTCGAACTGAACTTGAGCAAAAATTCGAAGATTGAGAGGAAGAAGATGGTGGAGGCGTCGGTTTAGGGTTTGGTTCGATCGATGGAGAATTTTTTATATTATTTAATTAAATAAAAAGGCAAAATATCCATTCATTATTTCATTAATAAAATGGGACATGACATATTAATTTGTCAATTGGAGATCATTTTTTAATCCATTGGGACTCATCATATTTTCGCCCTACAAGCTCATTCTTATACAAGAGTTTAAAGCATAATCTGTTGACACTTGTCAACATCATACTTGGGTGTGAGACAAGCGAATTTTTTCGATGTTGTAATTGTAAACCTTGTACTGGTCTACTATGTGTCACGCCATTTCTCTGTTTTTGCACTATGATTTTGTCTTGTTTAATTAAAGAAGATGAGTCATTTGGACTTTGAACTGTGTTGTTTCCTTGGGGTTAATCTTGTCTTTGGCTTGTTCTTACTTGTCTTCTTTTGCTTTTGCAGATCTGATGTCATTTTGGAGAGCCTCTAATTTGGCTGGAGTCTCTGCTCTATCAGCCCCTCTCAAGTTTGATGTGGGAGGTGATGCGACACCAAGCTTTAATCGCAAAGAAATGAAGACACTGAGTTAAAGAGCCTTAGTGAAAATGTTAGCAATTTGTAAGTGTGAAGGCATGTGCTTTACCACTAGAGCTCCTAACCATATTATTTCTCTTGACATAGTGATAGTGATTCTCAGAGTGCTTTGATCTTGCATGAAGCATCGGATTCGTGGTGAGATGAATGGAAGACAAGTTGTCGCCGTACAATTCAGGGGTTTGAATCATATAAACTCCTAGGTGCCGAAGAACCTTGCAAATCCACGTAATTTCAGAAGTTATGTCTGATAATGATCGATATTTTTCCTATGTAGAGCTTTTTTATACTTTGTCTAGGGGTGGGCAAAAAATCCGAAACCCGAAATCCAAATCCAAACCCGAGAAAAAATACCTGAACCGAAAGTATAAAATACCCGAATGGGTATTGTTTTCTAAAAGTTTCGATACCCGAACCTGAACGGGTATTACCCGAAACCCAAAAATCTGAAGGGATACCCGAACTTATGACTATTTTATAAAATTTGTAGTTATGTATAAGTTTGTCATTATATA
>OVBE01005245.1:0-22096 GCA_900406425.1 Iberis pinnata | reverse complement strand
TATCATTTATTTTAAAATTTTAATTTGGAAATTAATAATACTTGATTTTCATTTACTTGATTGAGAAAACTATTTGTAACACCCGTTTCCCGCATTTACGAGACAGCATGTCACCATTGTTACCATAGCTTTTCTTCAAGTTCCGCTTTTTCGAGAAGGTAGATAAGATGAAGATATAGTTACCCATAAAGTTTCGTCTTGATCAGATATTATTTAGACGTCCGTTTACTCTGTTTTCTGAGGTTGCTCAGATCTGTCTCTGCTGCTCGGCTAGGGGTTCGCCGAGTATTTCTGCTACTGCCTCTCTCTCTTTCACTAACGTTCTTTAAATAGAGGAGTAAAATCTAGGGTTTTCTTATACTGGATTTGGGCTTCATGGACTTTTCTTTTAAAACAATTGGGCTTTTACTGAGATTTTTAAACGGACCAGATTTCTGGGTTTGAGGTGTTACACTATTGACTGACATTCAAATTTTTTTAGATGCTAAATTAATTTATTGATCAACTTTCTAACTTAGATTTCGAGATGATAAATTATTAGGTGAATTTAATGTTTATTTTAGACAAAAAAGTTAATGATTAACTTTTTAGTTTTGAAATTTCGAAGACTGATTTATCGATTTCCTAACTTAGATTTCTAGAAAAGAAAAATTAAATCATTAACTTTTCAATATTAATTTTTTGACGACAAATTAAAGTTATTGATCGACTTACTAACTTAGTTTTTTAGATGAGAATAATTATTAATTGACTTCTTAATATTAACTTTTAGATTGACAAAAAAGCTAATGACTGATTTTCTAGTTTTGAAGTTGAATGATAAAATAGAATTTATTGTTAAACTTTTTACATGTTATTTATAGACCTTTTTAATAATGATTCTTAGAAAATAAAATCGACTTTCTAAATTTGATTTTTAGACGACTAAATTAAAGTTATTGATCGATTTTCTAACTTAGATTTTTAGACGAGAATATGTATTAATAAAATTTTAATATTGAATTTTAGAGAATGAACATTTATTGATTTATTTTCTAATTTTTATTTTAAACGATCAAATAAAAAATAATTTTTAGACTCTCTATGTTTGATTTATAGATGATAAAAACTAAGGATTGAATTTTTATTATTAACTTTTAGAAGATGATTTGACGATCTAAACTTGATTTGGACGATTAAAATAAAGTTATTGATCTTTTTCGTCTCCAAATACATAAGATAGGAATGTAAAGACTAAAAAATTAAATCAGGAGCTTGGTTCATCTAGAGAGGAAGTGAAGTGCCCATCCAAGTAAAAAGTCGTCTCCGTTGTCTTGTCGATCATGCAAGAAAATCAGCATGCTGATTCTGACTTCACGGCAGTAGATAACCTTGAGAGTTGGAAAATGTCGTCGATAAGATTCCACATCGTGCACTCCGAGCCGAAAGTCGGCCAGTCGGATGGATGGGAAATCAATAAAACCAGCTCTTGAGAATCACACTTTCGCTCCATGCGTGGTAAACTTTGCAATCCCACAGAAGGCTGATTAACTCTAGGTGTAGCACTGATATCCCACGATGCAGCTCTCGTGATCCCATCACATCAATGTTACCTGTTTGGTCTCTTAAAATCCATCCAGCTCCACTGGTAGGATCATCACATTTCCATGCCCCATCAACGTAACAAGCTCCCAATGTAGAGCACATTACTAAGGAATGACCTAAGTCAGGAGCTTGAGTATGTACTTGTATTCGGGATTTGTTGCTATTGTGTGCGTACATCCAATCTAATGCCTCCTTAACTGTTGTCTCCCAAATGTTTGGTAGTTCCCATATCTTCTCATTAAAATCCAGTGACCGGAATATGCCAAACATCATCTTGAAGATCAACACACAGTGGACATTGAACCGGTGAAGGAGTGACCACCGAGAATGGGAAAACATCTTCATTAAACACAACATCTATGGAGACAAAAACTTCTTGGGTCGAGAGATCCATGACTTTCCAACCTTTTTTCCCAAATGGATAGCCAAGAAAAACACATCTACGACTCCGAGAACTGGACTTGTCTTTATCCCTGGACTGGCGATGAGCAAAACATTCGACCCCAAAGACGTGAATGTTACTAAAATATGGTGCAGTGACAAACATGATCTTTTAAGGGGTCTTGCCACCGTGAATAGAGGATGGAGTGCAATTGATAAGATATGCGGTAGTTAGAAAAACTTCTCCCCATAAATGAATTGGAAAATGTGCTTGAAACAAAAGAGCTTGAGAGTCGTTCAAGAGATGGTGATGCTTGCGTTCAACATGTCCATTTAGTTGAGGAGTTGAAACACAAGAAGTCTGGTGCACAATGCCATTACTGCATAAGTAAGAAGAGAGACACATAAACTCGGTTTCATTGTCACTTCGAACACACTGTACCAATTTTCCGAATTGTGTGTGCATATGCGATGAACTCGACCAAAACCCGACGAACTTCTGATTTCTATAGCAACAAATACGTCCATACTGCTCGACAGTAATCATCAACAATACTTAAAAAATACAAAGCACCACAAGATGATGAAGACCGGTAAGGCCCCCAAACATCAACATGAATTAAAGAAAACAAATCCAAAGCTTTATTATAACTATCATAAAACACATCACAAGTTTGTTTTGCGTGATGGAAAATGTCACAAGAATCTAAAAAATCTGAAACGCCAGATTTAAAAGGTAAAGCCGAAAAGACTTCAAACGACGGATGACCTAAATGTTGATGCCAAAGAGAAGGACTTGAAACTCGGACTGTCTTGTGAACCGAAACTGAGCTCAAATCCGACAATACATACACCCCATCTCGTTCTCTACCTATCCCAATCAGCATCTTCGAAGAACAGTCCTGTAAAGCACAAGTAGACTCAGTAAACAACGCCTCACACTTAGTTTGTTTCAAAAAATTTGAAATCAATACTAATTTGCAATTAAGTGCAGGAACATAAAGCACATTAGACAACATAATATTATCAGCGAATTGGAAACAACCAATACTTATCACACAAGTTTGACTACCATCAGCAAATCCAACTAGACATGATGAAATACGTTGAACTTGAAATAAACAAGACAAATCACCAGTCATATGATGAGAGGCGCCTGAGTCAAGAAGTATATCACATGCTGCTTTCTTACCAAACTGTTTATCATTGGGTTCGGATAACTTTTGTTGAGCAAAGTGACTCAATGCGTTCCATTGGTCGGGAGTCAACTCATGAAACACTAAGCCGTTAGATGTAGTTGTATGAGCTGTGATAGACAGTGAGGAGCCGCGGCCTCGACTTGCTCCACGACCACATCTTCCTCTAGTAGACTGACCTCTACCACACCCACCTCGTTCTTGCCACTAATCCAGAAATCCATTGAGTTCCCAACAGTCACGTTTATCGTGACCTGAACGACCACAATGCAAACATTCCTGTTTGGACTTAAGCAACGAGCTTTGTCCTGCGTTGTCAACAGAAGCGTGGTGACGTGACAAGGGACCTGAGCTATTTTGACGTGAAACAAAACTAACCGCAGACTGTTGTTGTTTCTTTTCCTGTGAGGATTCTAAACGTTGCTCTTCTTTAATAACTTTAGAGTACACTTCACCAAGCTCGGGTAAAGGATCAAAGGAGATAATTTGAGAACATAGAGTCTCAAAACGTGCATCAAGTCCCATGTTAAACTGATGACGCTTCTCTTGCTTGCGTTCCTTTGAAAACGTCGTTGATGCTTCACAGGTACATGCACTGCATGTACACATAACCACTGGTTACGAAACTTGCAACTCTTCCCACAAAGAAGATAACTTACCGAAATAATCCATTATTCATTGACCCTCTTGACGACAGTTAGCTAATTGTGTCTTGAGTTGAGTGTTCGGACTTTGTACCCAATCGAGAACCGGTGCTTGAGCTCTAACCACAGTTGATGTGCCTCCATAACGTAGGTAATGGTGGATTTATCTTTAGGTTCGATGGATGTGCGTAACCAACTCACAATCATCGAGTTTACGGTTAACCAATTATCAAGATTTGCATCTTGAGCCGGTGGTTTTGTTAATGACCCATCAACAAAACCTAACTTCCTTTTAGCCCTCAATGCACTCAACACCTCTGAAGACCATTTGTTATAATTATCTCCATTCAACAAGATAAAAATAAGTAACGAACCATGATTATCTGATGCTGCAAGAGTGTATGGAGAAACCACGAGATTCTCTATTGAACCATTGCTAGAAAGAGCGTGTGGACGTGAGGTAGCATAGCGACCGGACTGATCTTCTTCAGACATGATGTCGAAATATATGTATCAACTTGATAGACGAATTTTCGAAAAAGAGAGAGGAAACGTGAAGAAATTTTTTTTTTTTTGGTTTTCATATATGCTCTGATACCATGTAGATTACTAATCTTAACCAACATGTTTATTAATATATACATAAAAAGTATTTATACAAGAGTAGAAAACACAAAATAAATATAAAACTAGAAGATAATGTAAAATCATAGAAGATATCTTCATAAATATAGAAATTTATACTTTTATCTATAATAGAAACCGATTATTGATGGAAAATAATTTACAAAACTTTCTGAGGGTTTTTTCCAGTATGTATTCCGTCGAAAATATCATTTTCGGACAACATTCATATAGATTTTTGAAATTAATTTTTCTAAAGTCAATCATTAAATTTTTTTAATTATCCATGATAACTAAAAAATTACATGTCATTTTTCTAAGTGAAAAATTATTATAACAGTTATTTTTCAATGTATCTTCAATTAACTTTGAATATAAAATATTTCATGCAATTATATAGACACTAGTCAAATTGACAAATTCAACATTTTCATTTTTGGATATCTCTTTAAAAGTGCGTATATATATATAGTTTACGTACAAGGGAAACACATTGAATTTTAAATTATGTATTAAAAGATTTTTTTCCTTGATTACGTAAAAGAATTGCTAAAATTATAATAATAAAAAATACATAAAGCGTTGACCAAATCTAAAACATTACATTTTAAAAGATTTCTTAACCCAAAAAAATAACTCAAATTCAATTTCTTTCTCTCTTTCGCTCTCATTGATATATAATTGTAAACTCTTTTTCTTGATTAATACAAATCATAAAATAAAATAAAATAAATTCTTCAAATATTCCTCCTCGGCTGAGTCTATTATCCCGGCGAGATTTTTTTTTTTTATGTCCGGCAGTTTTTTTAAGACTCATGTTAGTCGGTCCCTTATCTTTTAATTCAGGTTTCCTTTACTTTAGCGGACTCTGTTTGGTTTTTTATGTTGCTAAAAGTTCGGTATTGTTTCTTGTTAGTTTAGTTTATGGTTTTCGTTTAGCTTCTCCTGTGTGGGACATAGATTCTCTTTTTTGGGCATGGTTTCCCTCGTTTGGGCGTAAATTTCCTTGTTTGGGATTCGTTTTTGTTTTTTCTGGAGATTTCTTTTTGTTCTTCCCGATTCGGTTGTAGTTCCGTTTATTATGCTAATATTATTAAGACTAAAAAGAAAAAAAAAAAAGCTGTGGACTTTATAGATAGTTTCTAGAAGTCTTCCTTAATTCTTCTTGAAACGTTTAATTTAGCTCTAATCTCTGAAATTGTCTTTATTAATAAACCTCTCTGTATATTTCAACGCAATGTACATTTCAGAGGAAATTTTAAAGAGATTAATGAAAGCTTTCTGCTAAATTACGAAGTGGGTTTTAGTCTTTTAGATCTAATCCATTAGATTCTAAATTTTTTTAAAGTAATTGATAATGAAAGGTAGCTTCTTTAAAGATCTTTAGTATTATCATATCTCAGTTTCTTTTAAAGCTATCTACTTTTGTGTGATTCAGATTGAATCTTTTTTTGTGGGTTTCATTTAATTTGGTATCTGGATTCAATTGTTGTTCTTCATCAGAATTTACAAGCAATTGGTGAACTTAAAGTTTTCCTCTTTTAGTAAAGTTTGGTTTTGTCTTCTTCTTCTTTAGAAAGCAAAATCTCTGTTTTTTGGAAGGTACTATTTGTCTCTTCTTCTTCTTCTTCATAAAGTTGATTACTTTCATGGTTTTTTTGCTATGTAATCCAACTTTAGTTTATAAGCTTCTTTTAGGTTATTGTGAAGGTTCCATCTAATGTTTGAAGGTGTTTTATCTGTGCCTGTGAATAATCCTCACTTGCGCAAATCTGGAAGTAGACTCATTATTACTAATCTTGGTAAGCAAATTCTTGATTTAGCTTAACTAGAAATTTTAGTTCTGATTAGTGAATTTGAGAGAAAGAACTATAAGATTGTGACTAAGTATTAAGTATTTTTTGGTTTGGTGTATTCGAAAAGAAGAAGATGATTCGAATTCGAAGAACGGAAGTATACTACTAGCTACATTTGCGAAATTGAAATCTCCTATGTTCATTCGAAGTTTCAAGGTTTTGTTTCATTACCTTTTTAAGTGTTTCTCGATTTCGTATAGTGTTTGCCTTAGTATGAAGGAGCTAGCTCACTTACTTTCATCGATTCTCGCTGATTATATCGATATCTAAGATCCACAATCTTGATCCTACAGGTTGCTCTGTATATTTTCATTACCTTTTAAGTGTTTCTCGATTTCGTATAGTGTTTGCTTTAGTATGAAGGAGCTATCTCGTTTACTTTCATCGATTCTCGCTGATTATATCGAAATCTAAGATACACAATCTTGATTCTACAGGTTGCTCTGTATATTTTCGGTCTTTATATATGTGGAAAGGTTAGAGATTTTTGAATCTATCAATGATCTTCTTATCATCTTAGCTTTTCGATTTCATCAGGTCAATGTTTAAAAAACTTGCAGATTGGATATGAATCTGTAATGAGAATGGGAATCGAAACACGAGAACTCTTCTTCTACGAGACATTTCTTTATTACAATCCTCTTCTTCTCATTGTAAGTTCTTTGTCGAAATCCGTAAATCGAATCTTTGATTTGTGTTTCTTAATATATGTTTTAACTAACTTTCAGACAATGATGGTTTGGCTATGGGGTGTTAATCTATATGTATTTTCTCGGTCTGGTGTCGATTACGCAACTATCTTTTACTTAGGACCAAATCATCTTACTCACAAAGAGATATGGAAGGTAACACAAATCTTTGTTAAACTTAGGGGTGGAGAAAGAATTTCGGTTTTCATTTTTTGGATTTTGAAAGAATTTCGGTTTTCATTTTTTGGTCCGGTTTTTTCGGTTCCGAGTTATTTACCCACCCTTACTTAAACAATTTACATATCTTTTTTTGCTCTTCTGAATCTGCCATTGTTCTATAGTGTGCAAGGTCGATGACGACGATTATATTGACTAGTATGACTGCATATTTGTATCTATACTCGCACGGTGATGTATTGTTAGCTGCTTCTCAACCAGTGTAATAGATGCATCTTCTCTTTAAGCTTTACTCAAAGAGTTTTTAGTTCATAGAGTAAAGTTTTTCGGATGTTTTTTCAGGTGGTTTTGTATCTCTTAGCTTTGATCATTCTGATAATTCCTGTTGATATTTGCTATATGTCGTCTCGATACTACTTGTTATGTACTTTTCGACGCATTCTCTTCCCGGTTCAGGTAAAAAGATTTATGTCGAAAAAGTTCGAATTTGTTCGCTCGCTTAATCTAACTTTCTGTGTTGATAAACAGACAGTGACGTTTTCGGATTTCTTTGTAGCTGATATCTTAACTTCTTTGTCAAAGGTAACACAATTCTTTTTATATTTCAATATATGGTCATGTTTGTTTCGCAGTCGTTAACGACAACGACCAGTGATAACGATAACAACAGCGACAGTTAATGTTGTTTGTTTCGCAGCCGTAGTGACCAATGTTGTTTGTTTCAAAGTTGCAGCGATAAGTCGCTGAAAAAACCAACTAGAAAGAAAAAAATTTGAGTCGTTGCAGTTGGTTTTAGTCATTGATCTCTGGCGTTGGTCTCTCGCTAAACAAATAACATGTTGTCATTGTGTTGTTCGTTTAGCGATTGTAGCGACTTGTCACTGCGATCAGTCGCTGAAAAGCCAACGACAAGAAATTTGAGTATTTATCGCTGGTTTTAGTTACTGATAGCTTCACTAGTCTGTCGCTAACGAACAACATTTGGTTGATGTCACTAGCAACATGCAAACAAACAACATATATCTATCTTGAAATTTGTTGAACAACCAACAAATGTTCTTTGCAGGTTTTATCAGATTTGGAGCGATCAATATGTCGAATGGCCCATCGTCAGGTCAGTGATTTCGCCAATTCCTTATGAAAAATCCATTCCATAGTAGTCAAAATGAATCTAACAGATTCATTGTAGGTAGCTACGGTTGCGTGGTTCGAAGCGGATTCGGTTTGCGGAAGCCATTCAGCCGCGATTCCTGTAGTTCTTGTTCTACCTTATCTTTTCCGGCTATTTCAATGCATTCGACAATACAAAGATAGTAAAGACATTGCAAACATCTACAATGGTAATTAATCTTCGAATCCGAATCAATTCCTTTTTGTAATAAAAACTGTTTTTCGTTTTTTCGGGCTCTAATCTGTTTGAATCTTTCAGCTTGTAAATATCTAACGGCTGTACCGGTGATCTTTCTTTCGGCTCTTAAGTATTTTATCGACGGTGATACATGGATTTACTCGATTCAACCGGCTTGGATCCTCTCTGGTTTAGCTAATACTTTCTTCTCCTTCTTTTGGGATGTTTTACGCGATTGGGACTTAAGGTTTTACATTGAACTCAAGCTAGATATGTCCAATCTTGGATTCAAATTTCGGATTTTTGGATGTTTATAAGTTCTTTGTTTTGTGTAGTGTCTTCACTCGGATTTTCAATTTCACAAGTCCAGATCTTTGCTCTCATCTTCTATATGGACGCAGTTGGGTAAAACAAAGTTTCTTCCTTTCATTATACTAAGCAGTTTTTTCGTTTCGCAGTCGGTGCGATTGGTCGTTATATTGTTCGTTTGAATGTTAGAGCCATTAGTCTTAGTTGCTATATTTTTCCTTTGAAATTTAAAAATTATTTGAAAAAAATAAAATATATATATATATATAAAGAAATATCTAAATTATATATCTATGTTGTAGTCAGATTTAATTATAAAATATTAATATAACTTAATTTAATTTATAATTTTCTTAGCTTCATTTAATATAATCAAATTTAATTATCTTAATATTTTTATTTTAAAATTTTGAAATAATTTTATTTTATTTTAATTTTTTCTAGTTTATTTTAAGTAAATATAATTATTTTAATTTGTTTTTTTAGTTATTTTACAATCGATGTTTGGTTGCAACGATTAGTTGCAGTGAGCCGGTCCTGAGATTTTAAAGACCGCAAGATAAAATGAAAAACATGGGCCGGTTCTTAAAATAAAATTTTGGAAATGGGCCGGTTCTTAAAGAAAATTTTGACAATATAAAACGGGCCACAAGCTTGTACTTGCTTTGCTTGGCCTCAAGACCGGCCTTGGCCAGTGACTAAAAATTTGAGTTGCGATCGCTTGTTTTAGTCACCAAGTCTCACTGGTTATATCGAGTGTCAAACGAACAACATTTAGTCGATATTACTATCGCTATCGACATTCAATCGAACCGAGCCTAAAACTAGCTAAACTTCTCTTTGAATCATCTTTTGATTGTTTCTTATAATGGTCTAAATTTTTGGCAGGTATATGTTTGGGTAATTGGAAGTAATCTAGTACTAAGATGTACATGGACTTACAAACTATCAGCTCATCTTCGTAACAACTACATTACAGTCTTCATCATCACTTTTTTCGAAATTTACCGGCGGTTTCAATGGGCGTTTTTTCGTATAGAGAATGTATGGAGTAAAAGCAACAATCCTAAACGTACTTCTCATCAATCGAATCCTCGATTACTCGAAATCGATGACAGTAACGAACAAGAGAAACTACTCACTCATAGTCATAACCTTGGAGTATAAAACTAGCAAAGTTTCTTGTTTTTGGGATGAAGCTTTGAATCAAGTTTTGAAGAACAACATATACAGAGTACTTTTTGAGTTATACTGTAACTTGTAACTTCTGTAACCAAGCTGAGAGAGAGACTAAACAGGCTCTAATATAGAGGAAGATGTGTAACTTGTTTAGATCATTACTCTGGGATTAATATAAGAACTTGTTTTTAGGTGCAACTAAACTAGTTTTGTTAACCGGGGCTTTTAGTTCTGGTGGTAAAGGGCTCACAGCTGTGAGTTCCGCCACCTGGGTTCGAATCTGGCCACCGTCAATTAACATGGGGTGAATTTCGGCGGCCCTTCTGGATACCTTTGGCGACTGCGGATGCTTTGGGCCTAGTCGGAGTCCTTCGGAGCCCCGGATACCNAAAAAAAAAAAAAAAAAAAAAAAAAACTAGTTTTGTTTGAATAGATGTAGCACCAAGAACATTGTCTTGTTTCTTAATGGATTAGTTAAGAACAAATTTAAAAAGCTTTCTTGATCTTATAGTTATGTAGTCAATATAAATACTAACTTTCAATAAGTACAAACACAACTTGAGTTTTATAACAACTTATCTCAATCATTTGTTCTCCTTGATTCTTAACTTTTTGTCATATTTAGATCGACAAAACTCGATTCATAACCAATTCTTATAATGTGGGATGATAAACTTGGTTTTTACATGGTTTTTCACTCGATTTTGAGCCGTTTATCGAGTCAACATATGGTTTCGAATTGTTTTAGTATTTTATCGAGTCTTTTCAGGTTTTAGATGATTTTAGAGAATATTTGGTCGTTTAGGGTATTTGGATACAAATAGACATATACATATGCAGAATTGTGCTAGAGCATTCGAAGTTTGCCGATATTTGAAAAAGTTTTCACTGTTGAATCGTAGCCATGTGAGTTAGCTCTTATATGGAGGTGATTGTAAGTCAATTTAAAAATATAATAAAAAGTTAGCTTTTACATGGAGGTAATTTTAAGTCAGTTCAAATATATAAAAAAAAAGTTACAACGATTTTACTGAAAATTGGTCTAACTAGCACACGCATAAGCCAAATTTATGAATCACTTCGTCCCCAAACCTTATCTGCATGAGAACTTTCCAAAAATTGCATATTTGGTCCCAAATGATTTTCTAATTTTCCTAGTCAATTAAGTTCGACTCGAACCCTGTTTTTTCTCTCAATAATCAGAAAATTGCAACGTAAGAATACAACAAGATAAGATAAAGAGAAACCACCTTTACAAAAATTTGACTAAGAGAAATGTGGTTCATCTTGAATGTGTGATTGGAGTCATGCCGATCCACCTAAATCGAGAAAGGATTGGAACAAACCATTCATCAAAATGCTTTTGGTAATATATTTGGCTAACGAGTTGGTTTTAGGAGAAGCTGAAAAAAATAACATGAGGTAAAGGAAGAAAGGACAATAGAGATATTTTGTTGTAAGTTCTTATACTTAAATCACGTGGATAGATGATTAATTGTTTCAACTATGTTGTCGAACCCCTTTTAAACCTATCTTTTTAAATTTTTTAAAGCTATGCTTTATTTTTATTTGAGATTTTTGAGTTATTCTCTGGAGTGGTGAATTTAGACTCTCAACTTTGATTTGTGACTCATAATAGATTTTGCAATTAAAAAGAGATATTTATCTATTCAATGATCCAATTAAAAAGATCATAACCCCTTTTTCTCCTCCATGATGATTTTTTTTTTTTTTTTTGACAACAAAGAGAAAAATAAAAAAAAAAACTAAGACAAAGTTGAAAGAGCCGGACACCAACTCGGTGGTGACAAACTAACATATGATGATAACACATTTTGTTCTCTGGCCAATCTAGCGAGATGGTTCACACATGTATTCTAATTCTTCTTCCGATGCACCACTTCAAATTGCGGAACTAAAGTCTTCATTTCCTGGATGTCAGCTATTTCTGCTACAAATACTGGCCAATCTTTCGGATTTTGGAGGAGATTAACTAAATCGGTTGAATCTGTAATGAAGAAAGCGCATGTTCTGCAAATACTCCTCCATGATTCGCATTAGATATTTATATATGACATTTATCACTCTATTTTCCAATAAAATTACTAAACTAGGAATAAAAACGTGACCAAACAAAAAAAAAAACTAAAATCCAAAAATAATAATTGAGGAAGAAAATCATGGCCACGTTTTGTTGATAACATACTAGCTCCTCCAAAAAATTTTTTGCAAAATTTAATATCACTAATGAAAAATAAAAATGGTGTTGAATCATTACAATTCAATAGAAGATTTTTGTAGTTCCTTCAAGTACAAGGTATCATGACAAGTGTATTAGCAATGATGAACTTTAATATGATCAACACAAGAAATCTATCTCCAACTTTAGTTAGAGTTGAAGAAAGCAAGAAACGACTTCAATGGAGATTCTCAATCAAGAAAGTATCTTCAAGAACTCTTCAAGCTACTGCTTCGTCTACAACAGAAACAAAGGTTAGTGATAAGCAATTTTCAAGATAAATTCTGGTTTTGATTTTGAATATGAGATCATAAGAATTATGAGTTTCCAATTCAAAATCAATTGTGGAGATAATGGATTTTAATCGGATCGCCTATATCATGTTAGTGTTAATGGTTTTCGATTCAAAACCAATTGATATTTTTTAGAAGAATTCTAAAAAATATCACTTTTTGAAGTTTAATTCAAAATATACCGATTTCAGTTATTCCAAAAATATCATAAAAAATATCATAAATTTAAATAATTTTAATATTTTAATCCCTAAAACTAAAGCATAAGTTCTTCAAAATGAAATCATAAACTTTAATTAGTGAATGTTAACCCCAAAAATTTTAAATATCAAACATTCAAAATTAATTTTTTATGTTTGTAGTATTTTCGGAAGAAAAATATTTTAGTGATATTTTTAGATTAATTGAGAATGTATAGTATTATTAGAACATAAACTTATTTTTAGTATTTTATGAAATTTTTTCTATATTTTTATATGTTGGTCTATATATTTTTGAGGCATTCTCAAAAATACCACCAAAAACTAGGTTTACCAAAAATACCACGCACTCTCAAAAGTTCCAAAAATACCACATTTTTTCAAAAATACCACAAAATTTGAAATAACTTTAAAACTTCAAATTTAAACCCAAAAACATCAAAACCAAACCATACCCCTTCAAAACTAAACCCTAAACTCTATTTAGTGAACCCAAACCCAAAATTTTAAATTCTAAACGCTTAAAATTCATTTTTTATGTTTGTAGTATTTTTGGAACATTTGAGAGTGTGTAATATTTTTGGGACTTTTGGGAGTATGTGGTAGTTTTGATTTGAACTTCTTTTGATAGTTTTTAAAGGAAGTTCTCTATATTTTTTTTTATTTCCGATACGGCACAATTATATCCCTAATAAAAATCACAGGCAAGTGAGATCAATACGACGACGTATGACAACAAAATGTTAAACAACTATGTTCCTGTCTACGTCATGCTTCAACTTGGAGTAATAACAAACAATAACATTCTTGAAAACGAAGAGAAACTCAAGAAACAAATCAAGAAACTAAAACAAAGTCAAGTAGATGGAATAATGGTTGATGTATGGTGGGGAATAGTTGAATCTCAAGGTCCAAAACAATATCAATGGAGTGGTTATAGAAACTTGTTTAAAATTGTACAAAGCTTTGGTCTTAAAGTACAAGCTATAATGTCATTTCATAGATGTGGAGGTAATATTGGAGATGATGTTAATATTCCGATACCGAAATGGGTACTCGAAATCGGGGATTCGAATCCGGATATCTTTTATACTAATAAGAATGGTAATAGAAATAAAGAATGTTTGTCTCTTTCTGTTGATAATTTGTCTCTTTTTAGAGGAAGAACAGCTGTTGAGGTAATGCACAAAAAAACCTTAAAGTTTGCTTTTTTAAAATTCTACTCCCTCCTTTTCGAATTTTTTGTCGTTTTAGAGTTTCGCACACAAATTAAAAAATCTCTGTTTTCTATGAAAAAGAACTCATTAAATATTCTAAATCAACCAATATAAAAAATTCATGCAATTATTTTATTGGTTGAAAAAGTCAGAAATTTCCTCCAAAACGACAACTAATTTGAAACGGATGGAGTATATATTATTGTATAATTAATGTTTGTTTTGTTTCTAGATGTATAGAGATTACATGAAGAGCTTTAGAGAAAATATGGAAGATTTTATTAACTCTGGAATCATAATTGATATTGAAGTAGGACTTGGTCCTGCTGGTGAGCTTAGATATCCTTCTTATAGTGAGACTCAAGGATGGATTTTCCCCGGAATTGGAGAATTTCAAGTAAGAAATTTAACCAAATTTAACCATAGTTATATTATACGGTTTGAGTCTTTCTTTTATTAGGGTTGTCAAACGGGTCAAACCGCAGCCATTTTACATGTTTGGCAATAGATTGAAATTTTTGAAAATTGTGATTGATGAGTCTGCAAAATCCGCGGATGATAAATAGGATGTCCAACACGCCCCTGCCAAAAATATTTGTAGTTTTTTCGGTCGGATTGCGGATAATTTTTTATATTTAGAAGTCAGTTAAAGAATATTATAAATTTTTTAAATTAGTGACCTTTTAATAGAAAAATAGTTTTGAAAGTTATTTTTTAATATTTTAATTTATATATCAAAATTGTATATATTATTACAAATTTGGAAAATTATATTTTACTAACTATATAAATATATTTATCTATATTTAAAATTTATTTAGTTCTTATTTAAATTAGTAGATTGTGGATTAACCGCTAATTTGAGACAAAACCCATTATACTGCAGTCTGTCTGTGATGGACTAAACCGTGAAACCTAATTTTTAACAAATTTAATGTTTTATATCCAAGTTTGTTCCAGAACCATTCGGATTGGATCTAATCTGCAAGTTTTGATCCGTTTTGACATTTTGTTGTGAATATCCTTGCGAGTTAGGTTAGAAAGAAAGAGGGAAACGATTGAGACAAAAACCCTGCGTTCTAGGGTTTCTTTATTGATCAAAAATGTTAAATTTTACGGTAAACTAAAGCTCTTTATATATAGCTCCAAAACCCGATTTCATTACGACAATCTAAAAAATTTCTTTTTCTTAATATTATTTATGTCATATTTATAAGACATTTCTAGTCTCATTTCGAGATGTATGGATCTAAAGCTCAGAACTTTCAGTACTGACAAAAACATAACTATAAATCTTTGTTGTTGTCTTTTCCATTTCAGTGTTATGATAAGTATCTAAGGTCAGATTACCAAGAAGAAGTTACCAAAATCGGTCATCCGGAATGGAAACTCCCGGATAACGCAGGAGAATACAACAATATACCCGAAGAAACCGGGTTTTTCGAGTACTCAAATGGAACATACCTAAAGGAAGAAGGAAAGTTCTTTTTATCATGGTACTCAAGAAAGTTACTACTTCATGGTGATCAGATTCTTGATGAAGCTAATAAAGTGTTTCTTGGATGTAAACTAAAGTTAGCAGCAAAAGTAAAGACTATATTCCGACCAATTTTCGACTATTTTTTCGACCAAATTTTCGACAAAATAAATTACGACCAAAAAATTCCGACCAAAATGATGGTCGGATTATTAAATCTTTCTTGTAGTGCTTGTTTCTTTACTTAACTAATTAAGATCACTTGTTTTCTTTCTCATTGTGTCTAATCTTTTTTAGGTTTCTGGAATCCATTGGTGGTACAAATCTGATAGTCATGCTGCAGAACTTACCGCGGGTTATTATAATTTAAAGAACAGAGATGGATATCGCGCGATTGCGAAAATGATGGGTAGACACCATGCAATCTTGAATTTCACTTGTTTAGAAATGAAGAACACAGAACAACCAGAAAATGCTAAGAGTGGACCTCAAGAACTTGTTAAGCAAGTAAGTAAACTGATCACTATAACATGCTTTAATCTCGGATTTGAAGAGATGTATGAACTTTGGTCAAGGGTTTTCTTTTAAAAGAAAACCTGGTCAAAGTAACATCTTTTTATATACTTCCTACGTTCCTAAAATGAGAATGTTTTAGCGTTTTTACGTAGATTAAGTAAAGCAACTTTTACTTTACTTTATGCCTTCTTTTTAAAGTGTTTTCACCTAAAACATCATCCTTTTAAAAATAAAACTAGATTCTAAAACATCATCCTTTCAGGAATGGAGGAGTATATGTTTGTTCACTCTCGATTTCACTTAGACAAAAATAAAAGATTTTGTGAGCCGTTTGAAAGACTATCAATAGTAGGTCGGAATCTCGAAAATTTTCTCAAAATTTTTCGATCTCTCTATACAATGGCTAGGGGTGGGCATATTTCCCAAAACCAGAAATTTAAACCGAACCCGAACCCGAAATTTTTAATCTGAACTGGAACTAAAAACCTGAATTCCCACCCCTAACAATGGCCAACTATAATTATATTAATTACTAGAATGATGATTTTGGTCTTATCGACTCTCGTGAGAGGTCTTTATCGAGCCAAAATCAAAAACTCAAGTGGACCGAGTTCGACTTTTGTTATAGGCCGAGTCTGGGCCTTTTTTCTTTACCTGATATCCAGCTCAATTCGGAGATCGAACTGAACCTTCTAATTTTAAGAATGGAATTTGGCCGGGCTCTAGTAGGGATGCATAGCCAGGACTAGTTTTAAAATTTTGAAAGTCGCAATTCAAATTGAAAAGGTAGATATCTTAAATTAATTATACAAAAAACCGATTTTTAAACTAAAATTCTGAAAATAAAAAATGGGTCATAATCTTGTACTTGCTTTACCTGGACTTCGGACCGACCCTGTGCTTAGTCTAGTATCACATTACTTAGTACTTAGGATTAATATCATGATTTTGTGAAGGTTTTGAGTTGTGGATGGAGAGAAGGTATTGAAGTTGCAGGAGAAAACGCACTTCCAAGATTTGATAGAGAAGGATATAACCAAATCATACTAAACGCAAGACCTAATGGAATTAACCAAGATGGTGCATATCAACCAAGGATGTTTGGATTCACATATCTTAGATTATCTGATAAACTTCTCACCGAACCGAATTTCACAACGTTTAAAACGTTCTTGAAACGCATGCATGCGAACCAAGTAAGCACTTTCTTTGCTCTTCAAGACAAGTAATATATGAAAGGTTTGGACCAATCTACACATTGCCAATTGATTTTGAGTCGGAAACACAATTCTAATATGGTATCATAGTCCAATATTAGGGCTGGGAATATAAACCGAACCGAATTTTCTTAACCGAACCGAACCAAGATTTTTCGAACCGAACCGAACCGAATTATGTTTTAGTAACCGATCGGAAAAAAAAATTTCATTTTCGGTAACCGAACCGAACCAAACAAAAAAACGAACCCAAAAAAAACCCTAAAAAACCAAAAACTTAACCGAATAAACCGATTTTCGAACCGAACCGAACCGAAACTTTATTCGGTTTAGTTCGGCACAAATCCAAAAACCAAAAAAACCGACCCGAACCAAACCGATTGAACCGAATTTCCAGTCCTATCTAATATGATATGTGGCCCGACTAGAAATTGGTCCCGCCAGACTCGCCCAAACCAACATGAAATTAATGGCTAACGAAATTCATTATTTCGAAGGGGCTTATATTAAAGATATATCCCAAATCGGAGAAACAAAAAGACAAAAACTAATATATAAGATATTTGGACCAGTCTACTCATTACAATCGGTTTTGAGTTGAAATCTCAAAAATGTTAACATTTTTTTGGTGTTTATATGTGTTTATTTAATGATTTAGGAGTATTGTTTAGATCCTAAAAGGTATAATCACGAGTTGTTTCCATTGGAACGATCGAGAAATGATGTTTCATTGGAGAAGATTATGGAAGATACAAAACCAGTTGAACTATTTCAATGGATGGAAGAGACAGATATGAGTATTAGGACCTTTGAGAGTGTGTTGTCTCTATTTAAAAGCATATTTTTTGAGGAATGAGTCTTAACACTATGGACTTTTGATATTGTTAAAGATAAACATAAAACAAGTAAATATTTATATCCTTATGGTGTAAATTTGAAGCTATACATGAAACAATTCACTATTTCTGTATTAGTTTGATTTGTTACCTAATTTAGACCACATTAAACAATCTTAATTCAATGAAAAAGACATTTTTTGAAAATTTAAATCCATAAATCCAATCATACTTTTTAATTTAGGTGCGATCATTTAAGGAGAATTGAACTTAATGTTTGAGATTAGAGGTGTCAAAACGGACTAAAACTCACAGATTTGGTCCAACATGGACCGTCATGGACCGGATTTGGACAAAAGATTTTATGTCCATTTAAAAGCGGGCCTCGCGGTTGACCCATCATGGACTGTGGGTTTAACGGGTTTTTGTCCGTGGGTTCGGTCCGCGGACTACTAATTTAAATAACAAGTAATTAAATTATAAATAATTTATGTATTTAATAAACTATATTTTATAAAATATGTAATATAACTAAAATTTTAGTGTATAAAATCAAAAAACTTATAACAATTATATATTTATATTATTTTTCACTAAATTAAGTTACAAAATTTAAAATTATATATTTTCTATTTTAATTTTTATATAATCTAAGTATAAATAAAAGACATGCGGGTCGACCCGCTAAACCGCAAAAATCTGCGGGTGCGAATTTGGACATACTACTAATTGTCCATGGATTTTGCGGGTCAACCCGCCATGGAACAAAAAATAATATTTGAATCTATTATGGAACGGGTCAAACGGGCATGGACCGGCCGTTTAACACCTCTATCTGAGACACTAATGGGACCAATACTATCACTACACCACAAAGTGCTCCGCATTGAAACATTAGTTTTGAGAAAACTCTACAAGTGAGAGGCCTAATTTTCATATTAGTGTTTCAAAAAGAAAACATTGCAAAAAATCCTTTAACAAACAAAATTTTTAAATATAGTTTGTTCCTAATGAAGATAAGATATACCACACAACTATATATATATATATAGATAATAATTTCTTACAAATCACACAAGCAACAAATCAAGGCTCTTAATTTTTCTGGGACATGAATCAATTTAAATAAAATTGAAAATAATGTTATACAATGAAAATTTCCCAGAAAACATAAGAGAATACAAAATAAAAAAACAAATAAATTTGAAATCAACAACAAAAATAATGGAAATAAATGATTCATCAAGCCCATTTGGCTAATATAGACATAAGAGCAGCACCAAGAAGAAGACTAATATGGGCCATAATTTGAAGCCCAGTATTAGATTGCATTTTAGGATGCATAAAATCAGCTGCAAGAAGGTCCACTAAAGACATGTAGATAAGAATACCTGCAGATGCAGCATTCAATACTCCTTGAACAATCAGAGCTGTTGGTGAAGATTCATTATATGTATTTGCTATTCCCATTCCTACTCCAATACCTATTGGTGTTGTTAATGCAAAGAACATTGACATTATTGTTACTGAAAAACACTTGAATTTTCCCTGCAAATAACCAACAAATTTTGAATTTATAACTCTAATATATAAACAAAGATCAAGTGGCCTAGTGGTTGTGTCACCGCTGTTGTTTTGTTACTAGACCAGGGTTCGAACCTGGCCACTCACATATCGAGTGCATTTTCTCCTATTTATGGAGTTTGGGCTACTGGGCCGGCTAGTTGTGGCCCAAATATTAATGTGACAAAAAAACTCTAATATATACTTAATGATCATGTGTTTTTTGTTATATTTATAAGTTTTCCTATTCAAAACTAATTGATAATAAGTAGGATAATTCATATATTGTATATTTTCAGGACCGATCCTAGACTTTAATGAACCGGAAACAAGAAACAAAATTAGGCCTACAAGTTGGTAAAAAAAATAAAAAATGAGGTTTACAAGCTAGTAAAGTTATATTTTTGACAAAAATGATAGTTGAGAGAATCGAACCCCTTCCCTCTCTCAAGAAATATCATTGAATTAACAAGTTCGTTCTGTCATTTTCGGCTGAAATCTGTTTTATAAACTGGCGGCCGCAAGCACTTGCTTATATATGCTGCTTGTATTAAAGGTCGGCCTTGTATATATTAGTGTTAACTTTTTTAACTTCGGATGTGACTATAATCGTGAGAATGATATATATTATATATTCCTTTCATATCAGTATATAAGTTGTTTTAGAGAATTATTTATATTTCAAAATGTTTTCGTATTCGTATGAAAATATTTAAAACCAAAAAGTACTTACACAATCCTAATTAGATGTAGATTCTACCAATAAACTAATATTTCTTAAAGATTGTTTTTCTTCAAAGATATCTTTATTGAATGAAGTATATAAATAAATAGAAAAGAAAAAGGTTACCTGAGCAATACAACCACCAAGGCCAAGACCTTCAAAGCATTGATGAAACATTAAAGCAATAAAGAGAGCTTTTGCAGCTTCTGGACTCTGTGAAGCTCCAAGTGATATTCCTATTATCACTGAATGTACTAATATTCCCAACTCCAATACCTATTTTTGATTTCATAACAATTATTAGAAAAATAAGAACACAAAACAAATAAGTTATAAGGTTATGTCCATAGCCGGTCTTGAGCCCAAGCAGAACAAGCATTCGTTTGCGGTCCTTTTTTAGTTTTGAAATTTTTAGTTAAGAAAACGGCCCATTTTCTTAAAGATGATAGAGTTTTAGCCTATTTTTTCGTTGTAAATTGCGGCCTTTAAAAAAATTTAAAATCTCAAGACCGGCCTTAGTAATGTCAGATATACATATATACATATAGCCGGTCTTGAGCCCAAACAGAACAAGCATTCGTTTGCAGTCCTTTTTTAGTTTTGAAATTTTTAGTTAAGAAAACGGCCCATTTTCTTAAAGATGATAGAGTTTTAGCCTATTTTTTCGTTGTAAATTGCGGCCTTTAAAAAAATTTAAAATCTCAAGACCGGCCTTAGTAATGTCAGATATACATATATACAAGAAAGAAAGTCTATTTCCGATCATCTTTTACGACAAATTATTTAACCAATATATTTTCAATTAATATCTGACAAATTTTCGATTAGTTAAAAATTGGTCGAAAAATTAATGATTATATTGTTTACTCAAAATTAGGATACATTAAGTAAATTATTTAAATTTGACCATGTCATCAAGTTTTAGAATTAATTCCAAATAGTTGTCTAGTTATACTTTTGTGATATTTTAAAATATAATATGTAGAAAAGTAACCATATTAAAAGTTATAAATTTGGAATTTTGACACTTAATAGCATGTGATGGTTTCTATAGAGAATCAAACTACTCACATGTTCAGAATCTAATTATTTCACTAGAGTCGAAAACAAAACAAACTCTCTCACAAATGCATGAATATGCATTATTTTCTTAATGCATGTATATTTGTGATTGTATTTTATTATGTTATCTTTAACACTACAAAATTTTATCTCATTATTTGTATGTTTTCATGAACAGGAGGCAAGATCGGTCTTGAGGCCAAGCATACCAAATACGAGTTTGCGATCTATTTTTATTTTCATAATTTTTTTTAAAAAAGTTGCCCATTCTAAAAATTATAGTTTAAGAATCGACCTATTTTTTCATTCTAGATTGCAGGCTTTAAAATCTTATGAGCATATAAATTATTTTTTCTTAATTAAATTCGGATTCGGTGTTAAACATTTTTTTGTAGATTTTGTAAGAGTTTATCGTCATTAAACCAAAAAAAAATGAATAATTATTATGTACATTTTCACACTGTTTAAATTATTATGTTTCTTAAAACAAACATCATATCAAAACCATAAAAATTGAAAAAGATTTGCATATTTCTCTAAATGATTAACTTCTCTTGCCAATATATAAAACTTAAAAGGGTCTATCAGAAGAAAAAAATTGTTTACATAAAATCTCTAAAATTCAATAGTGATGAAATCATAATATTTTATTAAATTTTTCTTTTAAAAAAAGATTAATTGAATAAAAAAAATTAATTTTGATTGACAAAATCATGTATCAATTTATTGAAATATTTATAAATAGTGGTTATATATATATATATA
>OVBE01005244.1:0-22098 GCA_900406425.1 Iberis pinnata | reverse complement strand
CTACTACAACGACATGATAGTATAATAGGAATTGACACGTAAAAAAACCTACTATCACTAAACACTTGGACGACTTGACGTTTCATGCTGCTTCCTCGACAAACTTAGAGAACGTAATTGTATGTCATGACTTAATCAAAGACGGTTCTTCAAGAACGATTATGATGCCGGATGCTGATGGCAAAGCCTTCAAATTTCCAGAAACTAAAACTTCTGGGTGAAAACTCCCTAGACATAAGAAGTAATGGATCAGCCGATGGTTTGGGAAACCAGATCGCACCCTAAGCATCTCAATATGTAAGTTAAGATAGAGATTTACATGGTGACTGGTCTCCAACCGGATCAGCGAGGGTCCGCGCCGAGTAGTGAGGATGACGAGAGTTGGTGAGTCTTGCATAAGACGAGGGAGCTTGGCGAGGCAAAGGTAAGTGGCTGGCAAAAAGATTTGGGGACTAAAGACCTTCCAAAGCGTCTTCTTCTTGAAATCAAGATGAAGACTTACCGTGTACCTAAACTCTGGTCTTGCCATAGAGAATCTTCGACCTGATAACACCCTGCGTGTAGTAGGGGAACGATCGGCGTAGCACCAGCGGCGAAAAACTACTGCTTTACCGGGGAAGAAATCCGACTTGATCCAAACATACACACAAACTAGAAAAGCCAGTGCATAGACAACAACTACAAATAGGAGAGGAGATTTACCAAAGCAGAGACAGTTGCGGTCGGCATAACACCAGCAGCGGCAAGCCGCTTTACCGATATAGAAGTCCAACCCGAACCGAAACGCCTATAGTGGATATTGAGTAAGGGAAAACCAGTTGGTCAAAGAGAAAAACAAGGGAGATGAAACGGTGAGGTCATTAAAGTTTACATCTTCAAACTGGCATTAGACCTCATGAAAATGAAAAGTAATCTAACCCCTTGTTCTTCATTTAAGCTAGATATGGATGCCATTGTATGCCTAGAGAACATGAATTCCCGGTGATTATAACGTTCATCTGACCTTTCTTCATAGGGGTTTGAAAAGGATGAATTATAACACAAACAATTCCATGAGGGATTAATACTCTCTAAGTCCACCACAAATCTTTGCCTTTCATCCTTCGTAAAATATAATAAGCATTTCTCAAGAAATGCATAAAAGCCAACTATAAAAAAGAGTGGATGGTAATACCGTACGTAACTCCATAATTGTAGATGAAACTCTAACACGTCTCTTTGATAAATACCATTTTCTTCATAAGGGAATCAGTGTTGAGAAACTGACGAAGAAATATTAATGGGAGATGCAGGTACTAACTTCACATGAGAACATTCGACAACCACAAATCTAAGTCGACTTGGAAATGAGGTCCACACGAAGATCTTCACTATTTCAGCAGAGTTTGAGAGCTCCGAGAGAAAATTAAAGCACCTCTACAGACTAAGCGGTGAAAATGGTGGTAGTAAGAGCCAGATCCACCGTGATTGGGTTTGTACTATCGCCGAAGAAGCTAGCTCGGACCACATTTTGCCAGAAAAGAGGATGTCAGATTTTCAAAAGTCAAAGCGAGAAAAAAAGACAAAGAAAGTATTGAGAGAAGAAAAAAAGAACAATAGAAAAGAAAAAAAGAGCCGACGCCGGCAAGCTCCGCCGCCGTCCGCGTCGAAGATGTGTTTCAATTTCAAATTCTCGATAACGTTGCTTGAGAGAGAAATATTTTTTTTTTCTTTTGTTTATTCTTAAGTCTATTTACGCATAATGATATATTAATGTAGGATAGTTTCACACTCGATCATAGTTGATATTGATTTATGAGATTTATTGACTATTGGTACAATGGTAAAGATGAGAACTTTCTTATAGGAATATTTTTAGACGTTCTCAATTTTCATTTTCTTCCACCTACGGTCGGAAATCAGGTCCACTTGACAGAGAATCTTTCACATCGCATCAATGGCTCCCATTTCTTCATCGCATGCACTTCCAAAAACCATTCTTTTTCCCCAACATGCCCTTCCTCGTACACTATCTTCTCCTCTGAGTTTTCCCAAGATTTTGGCCAGTTGTTATGTTCGGAGTTTGCCTTCAACACAATTTATCATTGATAATCGGATGCCCATTTCGCAGAATGGTTCTCTTTTCTCATCTTTGATTGTCAGATGCAGAGACTATGATGAACCTCGGTCAACTATGGTTTCTTCTGAGCTTCCCGATGATGAAAAGTTGGAAACTTTACAGAAAAATGAAGATTCAGAGATTACCCACGAAACAAAATCAGGAAAGAATTTTTGGGCTGCTGTTAGTTTGATCATCGGAACCGCCGTGGGTCCTGGAATGCTCGGTCTCCCAGCTGCAACTATCAGATCTGGTTCTATCCCATCGACTATCGCTTTACTTTGCTCTTGGGTTTACGTCATATCTTCTATTCTTCTCGTGGCTGAACTCAGCTATGCAGCCATGGAAGAAGACAATGCAGCAGAGGTTAGCTTTACAGGGCTTGCTACGAAATCCTTTGGGAACAAATTTGGAGTTTTTGTGGCTCTAGTCTATGCTTCATTGAGTTTCTCTTTGATGGTTGCTTGTGTTTCTGGTATTGGCTCAATTGTGTCTCAGTGGTTTCCTTCCATGAACCCATTATTGGCTAATGGTTTATTCCCTCTATTTTCTGGAATCTTGATTGGGTTTTTCCCTTTTGGTGCAATTGATATCACCAATAGGTGTCTCTGTTTCCTCATGCTCTTCTCTATAACTTCACTTGTGGCCATAGGTTTATCTGTGGCTCGGTCCAATGTGTTAGCCTCATTCAGTCATTCATGTTGGAAAGTTTCAACGGTTTTACCTGCGGTTCCTGTTATGGTACTGACATTAGGGTTTCATGTCATCACTCCTTTCATATGCAATCTCGCAGGGGATTCGGTTTCAGATGCTAGGAGAGCCATTCTTGTAGGTGGTGTTGTGCCATTGCTTATGGTGTTATCATGGAATCTCATTGTTTTGGGGCTTGCAAGAATTAGTGTGCCTTTAGCTTTTTCATCCGTTGACCCAATCTCTCTTCTTCTATCTGTGAACCCTTCTGCTTTATCTGCTGTTCAAGGCTTTGCTTTCTCAGCCTTAGCCACCAGTTTAATTGGATACGCTGTTAGCTTCCCTAAGCAGCTACTTGATACATGGAAGCTTGTGTCTAAGCAATCAAATAGAAATGGAAATGGAGGAACTAATGGGAGAGTTTCATACAGTGAACCAGCAAGAGCTCGTGATGGATTTGAAGCAGTAGTGATGCTGTTTGTACTTGGAGTTCCTGCAATAATTGCAACATTCTTTCCCTCAACATTCTCAAGAGCTCTGGAGTTTGCTGGTGTTTATGCAAACTGCTTCCTTTTTGGTGTCCTGCCTCCTGCGATGGCTTATATTCAACAGTCCAGAAAGAAGCTCAGGTATCTTCAACCCAACTAACACACAACTTCCTCTTTAGTCCCATGTTTCTTCATGTGAAATATCTTTACAGGATTGTTATGAAACCAAAAGCTTCTGATTTTGCAGGTCTTGTGTTCTTCCAGGAGGCAACTTTACCTTTTTAATACTATTCGTAGTTGCCATTATTCTGGGAATATGGCATTAGATAGCTAATGTTTGCATCACTCTACTCAGAAAAAAGCCATGATCTGACTATGCTAACTAGACGCTAGGAAGGCAAAAGGAACCACTTAACATGGGTTCTATGGTTCCTTGTTAAAACTTATAGCCAGCGAATAAAACTATGTGATTTGACATTATGGCTATCAAGAACAGACTGTGTTATGATATAATCTCTCTTACAATAGTGATCTTGCTGTAATCTATATCCGTTTTTGAATAGGAAACTACTTTGGTACACGATGAGGAACTTGGAGAAAGAAAAACTATGGGTTTAGGTCGAAGTTTGTCTCCAATAGGTTCTGAATTTTGGACAAGGAATCAACCTTAAAATCAGGATGCAGATCAGAGACTGAAAAATCTTCTGGTCCATACCTTCCGGTTTCGTCTAGCAAGCATGTGAAGGCTCCAGCTTGTTTCCCACATGCTACCTGCAGGACCGATTGAAGAAAGATCAATTACCAGTAGTAATGTTAAGTCATCCCTTCCACATAGCAAATCTTTAAGCAATGGCATAAGAAGGTCTGCAATTAAGCTTCTTTCATGGCCTTAAACGTAGACCTTCATATAGCATTGCTCAAATGTTTGCTAAGCAGAAGGGTATTCCTAAGGCTTATCGTTATGCCTGTAACTCACATCATCTTTTAAGCTGTCACCAACCATCATGACTTCATTTGGTTGGATGTCCCATGAAGAACATATATGCAACAGCGGGTCTGGGTTTGGTTTATATGGGCGAAACTCTCTGCCTAATGCTGGAGAAAAGATAACCTATACAATGAAAAATAAATTGTAAGGAACTGCCTCGGATATCTTCTATTTGATAAACGAAGTGAATTGACACAGCAAAATTGATCAAGCTGGTTAGACAGATTTGTAAAAATGACTACAATTCTATTATTTGAACTTAGCTTCAACATGCTCACCTCAAAACGTTGGTGGAAGATGTCGATTGCCTTCTGAACATTGCGTGTAATTAACCCTCTCCTAAAAAGTATATAAAATATGGAACAAAGGTTGGTTATCACTTACTAGGACGAGACAAACAAAAACTACAAATAAAGAAATCTGAAAACTGACTTTATCTTTTTGGAATCAAGAAAGCCACATAGCTCAGCAGCACCTACAACATAATTTATCACATATTAGAATAGAACTAAACCTCTAACCATCAAAGAAACAGAACAATACTCAAACCAAAAGGAAAACTACTTCATCTCAGATGATCTGGTCTCAACTCTGAAGGAATGTAGAAATTTTTCTTATCTTAAAATACTATCTAAATTTTTAAATGCAAGATTATCTTCTGGTAGGTCTTTGTAAGTCAAAACCTCCACATTCTAGAAAAATCACTCTAATTTGTTACACATTAAAGATTCACTTTGAATTAAATGTTCATTTTCTTTTTCAGCCTTGAAATTGAAATCTTTCCCTATTGTAACACTACGAAGTTTGAGTTCTTTAATCATTCTTGGGGAAAAAAGACTCAATTTGTTCTTACGGTAAGTCCTCAGACGAATACCCAAAACATTAACACAATCTATCAATCAGAAAAAAAGTGAGAAAAATCTGTACCGGGCATGATTTGAAGCTGGTCTATTCCTTGTTTCTCATAATTGGCAATGATTTCAAACGCCTTCTGCTGTTTATCAGGACTCCAAGACTCGATATGGTGCAGAATATCAATTCCAGTAGGACTCTCTGCCTTGATTCGCTTGTACTCATCTTCACCAAGAACATCTCTGTACATTGCGGCGAAATCAATGACTGGAACCGTTAGGGTTCCGTCCATATCGAAGACAACGCCTCTCAGGCGAGCTTTCGCGGTCGTCGTTAGATTCGCCATGGAAATCGAACAAGAAGGTCTGAGTGTGAGCGAGAGAAATGATCTTGATAAGAGGAAAGTCATAAGAAAGGTAAAGCAGAAACTGAAATTGAGGCACATGTTATACGTTTTTTAAACGGTTCACAATAATTCTCTTCAGCTATTTTCAACCGATCCGGTTCGGTTTGATTGAAATCAATGAAAATTTTGGTTTAGAGAAATTTTCTTTGGTTCACTTGATCATGTTAGTATAAGAGCTTAAGAAAGGAAACAAAGACACCAACAATCTCAACAACAATGGTTCTGCTGCTTCTTCTCTTCTTATTTTCTTCCTGTTCCTTATCAGTTTCTTCTTCGGTTGGTTCCTCGGCTGCTCGGGAATGGTCCTAAACCCGTCTAATTCGTCCCACCCACCAAAGTTAGATGCCATTTCAGCTGAACCACGGTTAACTCCACGGCTAACTGATGATGGTTTGTATTGAACCCTGCTTCTTCTGTCTATCTCTTCTTCTAATTCCTCCTCTATCCCAAATTGATTTGCTATTGATGTTGTTCTGCGTTTATCCCAACCAATCAACTTCTGGAACGCAAAGAATAACAATGATGGTCCAATGGCTAAGGCTAGTGAGACTAGGAAAGCTTTAGGTCCGGTGCTGATAAAAAGCGATAAAACGATGAACGGCAGGAGATACCCATACGATTTGAATGCCTACAAAGTGATATAAACCAAAACACAATCAAAGAACCGTAACACAACAACAAGAGAGATAATATCTTGGTTTCTTGAACTCATTTCAAATCAAAACTAGTTCCGATTTCACTGGACAACAAGCAATGTTCAATATTAACTAATCAATCATGATCTAGGTAAGCAATCTTGGTACTTTAGTGAATTCACATTTGGAGTTATCAGATATCAGTTCACACATGAAAATCTACAGATTGAAAAGGATCAAATAAGCAGAAATTTATCGAACTAAATTACCTTCAAAACCCAGACATTATCTACAATTTCCTCTAAAATCTTCCACAGGTCAATATTAACACTACGACCACCACCAACATCATCATCTTCTTCAACATTATCCTCCAAGAGTTCTTCCCAAAGCTGCCGCCTTTTTCTTCCCCTTTTTCCCATTTCCGTCCGTCGGTATCCGCCGCTATCATCCAAGGCAGCGCTGATTCTATACCTGAATCTCGGTCTATTTAGCGGAATCACCTTCACCGTAGAGCGTGAGAAAGAGAAATAGAGAAGATGAGAACGAGAAGGGATAGATTTTGGGATTTGGAATCGCCATATATTGACTTTTGAATAGCTAGGGAAGATAGATGGTCTCTGCAACAAAGGACGAAGATGAAGCGGAAGAGCTCCTTTATCCGCCATTAACGACCGGCGAAGCGACATCATTGGATAATATTTTCTGCTCCATCTATGTGTAAACTGAAGTTGCGCCACGTTGTCATAATCTCCTCCATTAAAAATCGAATACAATTATAAGGGTAATATCGGAATCACGAAGCTAAATTTATCTTACGTGACACGCCTACGTGGATTCTCTGCTCTTTTCTTTTTCCAGTAACCAGAAGGAGAGATGAAGCATCAAACAAGGAAAAAAATAAAAAACCAGGAGAGAAAATCCGAGGGAAAACGCCAGAAAATTTCTTAGCGTTCTTTGAGAATCTGTAGCTTCCTTGGCATTTTTTTTTTTTTTGTAGGCACTGGTCAGGGAAATTCTAAAGGGTTTAAGGTCTCTGTTATCGTCCGCGAACGTGAATGTAGCAGCCTTCATTGTCTGCTTTTCTACGTCGATCAGAGATTTCGAAACTTGTAGAGAGACGAATTTCGTCAAATATACATATCCATGGTGGGAAAATTTCCTAGAAAACACCTTCTGATTTGGTTCCCAGGGATTTTTCAAATGTTTCTCACGTTGGAAATCTTCAGTCGTCATCGTTTCTAGGAAAATCTGACCAGATTCGGTCGTAATAATGGTACGAGGCTCTCTTCTCTAAGCTGCATTGAGATTTCTCCGTTGTTCTTCATTTCTACCTTTTCTCTCTGTAACCATACAAATTTCATAATGCGATACAAGAAATTGGTTTAAGTTGAATTTCGTATTCCCTTCCAATTTGGTTGAAATGTATATAGTATTTTGTTATAAGTGTACACAAGAGGAGAACTATTTTCCTGCAGATTCTATTATAAAATGTGAGATTGACACAGTTTTCCCTCTTTTATGCTAAATATTGATCAGGCTGCTTCAGTAAAGGTAGCTGTGGGGTCTCATGTCTGGGTGGAAGATAAAGATGAAGCCTGGTTAGATGGAGAGGTAGTGGAAGTTAATGGTGAAGAAATCAAAGTAACCTGCCAGAACAAGATGGTTAGCTCTTTCTTTTCAAAAGCAACAAGACATATATCTATTACATGTAGTAGAAATGAGATCTATTTTTTTCTGAAGCTACATGAAGATAGGTAGTGAACATATAGTGCTCATAGTTTTTTGGTGCATTTGTTTGTAGGTTGTGGCTAAGGTAGATGCTGTCTACCCCAAGGATCCTGAGTTTCCTGAACTTGGCGTGGATGACATGACAAAGCTTGCGTATTTGCATGAGCCAGGGGTTCTTCTCAATCTACAATCCCGGTACAACGCAGATGAAATATATGTAAGATTCTGCATATGATTCTTGTCATGTTTTCTCCTTTTATTTGTGGATGTAATAAAAGGAAAAGAGAATCAATATGTGTTATATAATCAATATGTTTTTTTTCTTTTTATAGTGTCTTTAGCAAACTAATTGTTCTTGGTGGTTACAGACGTACACAGGGAATATACTAATAGCCGTAAATCCTTTTAAAAGATTACCCCATCTATATGGAAATGAGATAATGGAACAATATAAGGGCACAGATTTTAGCGACTTAAGCCCACATCCTTTTGCAGTTGCCGATTCTGCATACAGGTAATCTTCTGTGGCTTGATGAAACATTAACTTATAACTCACTGCCAATTTTGATTGTGTCTCACAAACATCAAGAATATAAATGTAGAAAAATGATCAACGAAGGAGTAAGCCAGGCGATCTTGGTTAGTGGAGAAAGTGGTGCTGGGAAGACAGAGAGCACCAAAATGCTCATGCAGTATCTTGCATACATGGGTGGAAAAGCTCAGTGTGAAGGACGATCTGTAGAACAACAGGTTTTGGAGGTAAATAGACTATCTACCTTCTTAAAAAAGATAGACTCACTGAGTTTCCCTATGGAGATGTATTCTTACTCTGCTTGGATTGGGTTTCGGTTCTGCAGTCAAATCCAGTTTTAGAAGCTTTTGGTAATGCAAAAACCGTCAGAAACAATAATTCAAGGTGTAATATCTTCACCTTTCTTGATTTTTACAATTTATTTATTTTCTAGAAGCCAAAATTTGACTTTTATAGATCAATCTCATATTGCAGCCGTTTTGGTAAATTTATGGAGATTCAGTTCAATCATATGGGAAGAATCTCAGGAGCTGCTATTAGAACATATTTACTTGAGAGGTCACGAGTTTGTCAAGTTTCTGATCCTGAAAGAAACTATCATTGCTTTTACATGCTTTGTGCTGCGCCAAAACAGGTAAGCATGGTCCCTTCTGTGGGTACATTAGATCGACATGTGAAAGCTCTGTGTGTACAATGCTTGACTTTAGATGAGCTGCATACTGAAAAAACTAGCCTCTGTTATGAAATGTCAGGAAACTGAGCGGTATAAGTTAGGGAAACCAAGCACATTTCACTACCTAAATCAATCGAATTGCTATGCGCTGGATGCACTTGACGATTCAAAGGAATACATAGCTACGAGGAAAGCTATGGACGTTGTTGGGATAAGTTCTGAAGAACAGGTACTTTTTAATTAATTATTTACAAGATCCGTAGTGAGGATAACTCTTCTTACATTTTACCTTTGTAGGATGCCATCTTCAGGGTAGTTGCTGCTATCCTTCATTTAGGAAACATCGAGTTTGAAAAGGGTGAAGAATCAGATGCTGCAGAACCTAAGGACGATAAGTCCCGGTTCCATCTAAAAGTGGCTGCAGAACTTTTCATGTATATGCCTCACAATTCTGTGTTCCTTTTAAACTGATCTCTTGTTGACAGAAGTTAGAACCCTGGTTGCTCTTTTTGGTAGGTGTGATGAGAAAGCTCTAGAAGACTCCTTGTGCAAAAGGGTGATGGTGACTCGCGGTGAAAGCATTACAAAGTCTCTTGATCCTGGTAGTGCAGCTCTGAGCAGAGATGCCCTTGCCAAGATTGTATACTCTAAGTTGTTTGATTGGTAGGTTAGAGACATTGGACTCTTTCTGAAATCTGAAGGGATTACTATCATTCTTGGGCACTGAATTTTAAGAATGTTACAAATTTATTGCTCCAGGCTTGTGACTACGATCAATAATTCCATCGGCCAAGACGCAAGTTCAAAATACATTATTGGAATCCTGGATATTTATGGATTCGAGAGTTTCAAGACAAACAGGTGCTTAACCGGTACGCTTTTGATTTCACTAAAATGTTATATTTTCTTTAGCGACTTGATTTATGAATCCCTATGCTGCTTCCTACACATTCTCTTTGAAAATTCTTAGATATCTAGCTTTCAGTTACTTAACTACAGTTTCGTTTTGTGGTGTGGGAAAGTATTAATATTCTCATTATTTATTGTTCATATACGTTATTATGTGATCCAATTGATAGCAGTTTTGATGTTTTACTGATAATTCCAACGTTGCCAAACGTGTTGCAGTTTTGAACAGTTCTGTATAAATCTTACCAATGAGAAGCTGCAACAGCATTTCAACCAGGTTCAGGACTGATGTTCTTGACTGAGTTTTAATTCTTGAATGGCCTGTTTTATGCTGACCCATATCCATGCATATGTATGTTCCTCTCTCCTATAGCATGTGTTCAAGATGGAGCAAGAAGAATATACTAAAGAAGAGATTGACTGGAGTTACATAGAGTTCGTTGATAATCAGGATGTCCTTGATCTTATAGAAAAGGTAAGTAGTAGCAACCATTGGTGTTGGAACCCTTGATCCTTTTCCTAGTACAGACATATATACATATATTTCCATTACCTAATATCGAATTATTTAATCTCAGAAACCTGGTGGCATTATTGCCCTTCTCGATGAGGCTTGGTAATGTTTCAAAACTTTAATATCTTTCTTCATTTACGTCTTCAATAAGGGGCGGAGTTTGTGTTTTGCTCTACAGTATGTTTCCAAGATCGACACATGAGACACTTGCGCAAAAGCTATACCAAACATTTAATAACCACAAGCGTTTTTCCAAGCCAAAATTGGCTCGTACAGACTTTACCATCTGCCATTATGCTGGTGATGTTAGTGATCTTAAATTACTTCAGAAGTGTGTGCTTGGAATGTTTATCTTGAAGTTATTGGCAAATGTATTTACCGGGTGTGATGCTGTTTTCTTCTAAAATTTCAGGTCACTTATCAAACTGAACTATTTTTGGACAAGAACAAAGATTATGTTGTTGGAGAGCATCAATCTCTCATGAACTCTTCAGATTGTTTCTTTGTCTCATCATTATTCCCAAAATTGCGAGAGGAATCCTCCAAAACATCAAAGTTCTCATCAATAGGCTCTCAATTTAAGGTGTGAAAATGATGTTAAATACAACAAATTCTTCTTATATTTTTGATTCTTACCATGAATGAAAATACAGCAACAACTACAATCTTTGCTTGAGACGTTGAACACCACAGAGCCACATTACATACGTTGTGTCAAACCAAATAACGTTCTCAAGCCAGATATTTTTGAGAACGTTAATGTTCTGCATCAACTTAGGTGTGGGGTAAGCTTAATGTTTCAGAGTAACCTTTCGGTTTCATTTATGCAACTGTAACAGTTATTTGGCCATTACATGATGCTATGAACATCCTTTTCTGACATCAGGGAGTGATGGAAGCCATTAGAATTAGTTGTGCTGGATATCCTACTAGAAAGCCTTTCAATGAATTTCTAACTAGGTTCCAAATTTTGGGCCCCAACACTACAAATAGAAGGTAGATTGATTCATCAATACTTAATTTTTTCAATTAATCTTTCAGATTCTCGCTTTAATGCTTATAGAAGCTAAGGTATAATTAGACGCATTGCTTCCTCTGGATTTTATGTTTATAGTTTCAATGAAGTAGACGCTTGCAAAAAGCTACTAGCAAAAGTGGATCTTAAAGGTTTTCAGGTACGTTTTCATATGCTTATCTAACAGTTTTTGGATTGCTGCTTTAACTGTAATTTCCAGAAAGAAAATAAAGAGCACTGGCATTTCCACTTTCGGATGTGTTTTATGGTCACATTATACAAGCCTCTTATTTGAGTTTTTCTTCTTGTTCGTATACCATGAGAAATTTGATGAATTCTGTTACAACATTTGTTTTTTGAATAACAGATTGGAAAGACAAAGGTATTTCTTAGGGCAGGTCAGATGGCAGAACTGGATGCTCACCGAGCTGAAGTTCTTGGCCATTCAGCACGGATCATACAGAGAAAAGTCCGTACTTATCAGTCTCGGAAAAAATATCTGTTGTTGCAGTCCGCTTCAACTGAGATACAAGCCTTTTGTAGAGGTTATACATGCTATATTATTGCTGGTCAGGTAGATAGTTGGCTTTAAATTTAGTTTCATGTTTATCAAGCTTCTCCAAACTGATTGCAGGACATGTTGCACGCCTTGAGTTTGAGGATATGAGAAGAGAAGCTGCTTCTCTGAGAATTCAGAAGCAGGCGCGGACATATATATGCCAGACAGCCTATAGAAAGTTGTGTGTTTCAGCTATATCTGTTCAGACTGGGTTGCGTGCAATGGCTGCTCGAATCCAACTTCAATACAGGAAGAACAGAAAAGCAGCAATTATGATTCAAGCAAGTTTAAAGCCTCATATTGATGAAGATGACCTCTTCTTTTTTTGTATATTATATCTGTCAAATACTTAAATATGTTTGAATGTCAATAACATGTAAGTTACTGATTCCAGAGTCAAATCAGAAGATGTTTGTGCCGTCGGCGGTTTATGAGATTGAAGAAAGCAGCTATTACCACCCAATGTCAATGGAGAGTGAAAGTAGCACGTCGTGAATTGCGGAAGCTCAAAATGGTGACAATCCTTCTTTACTGACACTGGGATCCCTTAGTTTGGATTGCCTAGATGTTGAAAACTCGTATATTACTGGAGCGAAAATTTCTATCACTATTATTTTTTTTATCTTTTACAGTCCTTTTTGAGAACTCAAGTTGATGATATTTCCAAGTTTCAAGTGATATAATCAGTTATTGCAAATTCACTAGTTCTTATGTATCAAGAGATTTCCTAATATTTTTTTGTCTTCCAGGCTGCCAAGGAAACAGGAGCCCTTCAAGATGCTAAGATTAAGCTAGAAGAGGAAGTGAAAGAACTCAGTTCATGCTTGGAGCATGAGAAACAAATGAGGGTACGCATCACACATAACTTGGCACGCTAAAGATGTTTTCTCAAAACAGCTGCTTCTCTTTTTGTGTGAGTCTTCTGATCTGCCTACTGATGCAGCTGGAGCTTGAGGAAGCCAAAACTCAAGAAGTGGAAGAGTTACAAACAGCTTTAAGTGATATTAAACTTCAACTCGGAGAAACCCAAGAAACCAAAAGTGAGGAGATCTCGAAGTTGCAAACCGCTTTACAAGACATGCAGCTTGAATTTGAAGAACTTACTAAGGAGCTGGAGATGACAAATGATCTTGCTGCAGAAAATGAGCAGCTCAAGGTAAGGTCATAACATTTTAGATAAACAAAAATGTCTCCTTGGTATTCTTGCGTTTATAGGTTGAATGTTACAGATTTAAATATACAATCACCGTTGCTATCTTATTCTTTTTTCTTCTTACTTCTAAGGAGTTGGTGAGCTCGTTACAAAGGAAAGTTAATGAATCCGAAACCAAATATGAAGACACAAGTAATCTAAGTGAAAAGCGAGTAAAAGAGGAGGTTCCCTTCGTTGACCATGATGAAATCATCAAACTCGAAGCTGAAAATCAACAACTTAAGGTTGGAATTCTTGAACCTACTTTCTAATATGCAATCCAGATTCGTAGAAATTCATTCCAGATTTCAATTATTCCTCACGAATATTTGAGATCTTATCAACCACAAAACTGCGTAGGCATTGGTTAGTTCACTGGAGGAGAAAATCGATGCACTAGACCGAAAACACAACGAAACAAGCTCAAACGTAACAGAGCAGTTGAACGAGAGTGCTTCGTCTGATTATGAGACTGTGAGTAATCTTGCAGCTGAGAATGAACGTCTCAAGGTAAAATTGTAGGGATGTAGCTCAACTCTTACTTTTTATAGGAGTGATTCTGGGTTTGTTTTTGTTATGGATGTGAGGTATGTCACTTTTTTCAGGCACTTGTAAGTTCAAACATAACAGAGCAGTTGAAGGAGAGTGCTTCATCTGATTATGAGATTGTGAGTAATCTTGCAGCTGAGAATGAACGTCTCAAGGTAACATTGTAGGGATGTAGCTCGACTCTAGCTTTTTTGTAGTGATTTTGGGTGTGTTATAATAATGGATGTGATATGTCACTTTTTCAGGCACTGGTAAGTTCGTTAGAGAAGGAAAACAGTGAAAAGGATTGTAATAATTCATCAAACGGGCTGAAAGAAGAGAGATTATCCGAGGATGTTTCAGTTAATAATGAAATGGCCAACAAGCTTGCTGCTGAAAACAAAGATTTATATGTTAGTTTCTCACAAAACATATCCTTCTTTATTAATAGTTTGTGCCTTTTCTCTATTAAATATTTATTGAAATTCCACAGGAACTGGTAGAATTGTTGGAAAAGAAAATTGAAGCAACAGAAAAGAAGTACGAGGAATCGAATAAACTTTGTGAAGAGAGGCTTCAGCAGGTTACGGACGCAGAGACAAAACTAATCGAGTTAAAAACATCTAAGCAAAGGTTATCAATTCGCATTCTCTCTTTGTTAAAAGTGTCAAACATCTAACTTTTCTTTCCGATATGTTTGAATTCGCAACAGTTAGTTAATATGTATGCATTACATACTTGCTCGTATTAACAGGCTCGAGGAAAAGGTTTCTGACATGGAAACAGAAGACAAGATTCTTCGGCAGCAAGCACTGATTAATTCAGCTTCTCGGAAAATGTCACCCCAGGTGTCATTTGGAGGACCGCGGGTAACTTCTATTTGCAATTTCTTTTCTTATATAGTTTTCTTTAAAGAAATGTCTTGACCTCTTTCTTTTCACATACCTCTCATAGCCACAGGAGAATGGACATCATGTAAGTGAAGACATGTTCTCGTATACTCTTAATCACCCCCAGAAGTCTTGGTTACTAGATGTTTCTAATAGATATCTCTTTCTTACAGGAATCATTGGCTCCTTTACCATCAAGAAGGTTTGGAACAATATCTTTTAGGCGATCTAGGATTGAAAGGCAACCCCATGTATGTCCTTATGAAATCATCAGCCTTAACATTGTGATACTTGTTTGCTTGGGTTAATAGTTAGGACATGCTTGTATGATGCAGGAATATGTTGAGGTACTTCTCAAATGTGTTTCTCAAAATGTCGGTTTCAGCCACGGGAAACCTGTTGCGGCATTTACAATATACAAATGTCTTATACACTGGAAACTGTTCGAAGCAGACAAAACCAGTATCTTTGACCGTATTGTTCCTGTTTTTGGTTCTGCTATAGAGGTAACCTGAAGTTTATACCTATTAGACACTTTGTTATATCTATGGTCAAGAATTAATGGAATCTGTGTCTTAACAATATTTCTTAGATAATTTGTGAACTGGAAACATGAAAGCATAGATATTTCATACTTTTCCAGGGACGGCTTAGACTTTGAATCTGACATTTTCTCTGTCTATTTTCAGAATCCGGAGGATGATACCCATTTGGCTTATTGGCTAACAAACACATCTACACTGTTGTTTTTGCTTCTAAGAAGTTTAAAAACCCATAATAGCACAACCAGTGCAAGTCCAAGACCTCCTCAGCCAACTTCATTCTTTGGGAGGATGACACAGGTAACAAGAACTCGTTCACTGACTCCAAGAATAGCCTTAGTATATTAACGGCCATGAAGCTTAATTAAGAGTTTATGTATCTTAAGGGATTTCCTCTAATATGAGTGCTACATTTTTTAGGGTTTCCGTTCATCCTCTTCGGCCAGCCTTTCAGGTGACGTAGTGCAACAAGTAGATGCTAAATATCCTGCTTTACTTTTCAAGCAGCAGCTTACAGCCTATGTTGAAACAATATACGGAATAGTTCAAGAGAACGTGAAGAGAGAACTAGCACCGGTACTTTCATCTTGCATTCAGGTATACTGCAATGTAATCAATATTTTAAGGTCATGATCTCTGCAATGTAAGGTCCTCTCACTTATTACTCCTCAACTAATGGTTCAGGGATTGAAAGATTCATCACTCGAGTCATCTGCAGAGAATTTACCATCTGGGTCATCTGAACAGAACTCACCAGCAAAGCCATCTGAAGAGAATCCACCGGAAAAATTGTCTGAAGATAAATCACCATCAAAGCCATCTGAAGAAAATTTACAGGAAAAGCTATCTGAAGATAATCTACAGGCAAAGGCATCTGCAGAAAATTCGCCAGCAAAGTCATCTGAACAGAATTCGCCAGCAAAGCCATCTGAAGAGAATCCATCAGAAAAATTGTCTGAGGCTAATTCACCAGTAAAGCCATCTGAAGAGATTTTACATAAAAAGCTATCTGAAGAAAATCTACAGGAAAAGCCATCAGCAGAGAATTCATCAGCTAAAACTTGGCAAGACATCGTAAATCTTTTGAATCGGGTTCTCGGCACATTAAAGAAAAATTATGTAAGAGAATTTCTGTATTTGAGGATAAAGTTGCTTCTGTTTACTTCTCAAGTTCCTCTCTGAAATCATCTTCTTTCAGGTTCCTCTCTTTCTTGTTCAGAAGATCTTCATCAGAACATTCGAATACATGAACGTTCAAGTCTTTAACGGGTAACTTTAGATTCCCTTGTTAACCTTTAACGGGTAGAAAATTACCTGTTCCATCAAACTCAAAGCCGTTATTCTAACATTGCAGCCTTCTGCAACAAGAATGCTGCACGTTCAGCATAGGCAAAAAGGTGGATGTCTGGTTAAATGAACTAGAATCATGGTGCAGCCAGTCAACTGAAGAGGTAAAAGATCAGTCGTTCTTAATGATTTTTAGTACCCAAACCGTTTCCTACACTCGATTTCTCACATGTCAATTTTATTCTCTTAAACGCAGTTTGTAGGATCTTCTTGGGATGAACTCAAACATACAAGACAAGCTGTGGTGCTCTTGGTCTGTCTTTTATGAACCAAATTACAGAAACTTAAATTAACATTTCAACACTCTCTTCTTTGTTTGTCCTGAATACATCACTGAATTCATCATTTCCTCTTCCAGATTACAGAAGAGAAGTCCAAAATTACATATGATGATCTTACAACTAACCTCTGCCCGGTAACTGTTTGCTTCTCTAATCTAAAGAATCCTTTTTTAATAAAAAATGTCGGAAGAATGCTTCGGATTTGTTATGGTCTCTGTTTCTAATCTCTCAGGCACTTAGTACTCAGCAATTGTATAAATTATGTATCCTCTGCAAAATTGATGACCATGAGGATCAGAACGTATCTCAAGACGTACGTTTATGCTCTAAACATCTCTCAAACAACTCCCCTCGAGTTCCTATAAAACCAAAACACAATTTCCAATCTTTAATGTTCGATTTGTGTTTCATTTGGTACAGGTGATCGCCAACTTGAAACTTTTAATGACGGATGAAGACGAAGACAGCCGTTCGTTTTTGTTAGACAGCGATTCCAGGTACTAATACACACCTAAATTTCTACAAATATTGTTCCTACATTGGTCAAACACCATAACATAATATGTGTCTATGTGAAACTCAGTGTCCCCTTTGAAGCCGATGAAATCGCCAATTGTATGCAAGAAAAAGAGTTTGTCAATGTAAAACCAGCAGCAGAACTCGCCGATAACCCTAACTTCCATTTTCTAAAGGACTAAAGATTCGAGTATTTATGGCAATGAAGCAAACTGTATAGTAGTAGTAGAGTCCCTTGCACAGTTTTACAGTGTAGAATCTTGATAGGTATTGTTATGTAGGCTTTAAGAGAGCACTTTGAGGTCAAGGGTAGGGCTCATTCTATTCTTTTGATTCGATTCTTAATATTCTTCAGGGTGGTTGGGTTATAGCCAGCCAATACTTTACTTGTAGGGCAAGAAGCTTCTCTATGTAGAACAATTGTAAACCTTTTTTTTCTTAGATGGAGTCAAAATTGTAAAGAAAAAGTTATTGTTTCTTAACTACAATTCATGTAAAAGCAACAACAAAACTGGAATTGACTTTTCATGATTTTGTTCCATTACATATTTTTTTATTTTCATGATATAGAGATTATAAGTTCGAGCAACCTTTGAAACGAATTCATATAACATGTTCAGATCTTGGGTTTGAAAAGATGTATGAATTTTGGTTCATACTGGTTTTTAACAAAAACAAATTACACATGTACATCAATACAGATTAACTAAAATTTTTCACTTAAACAAAATAATTTACACTGTTTAAAATACACAAACCGGCGGTTTATAAAACCAAATTCCATAGTCTAATTCGGCGGAAGACAAAATTTCCTTGAAACCAAAACAATACCAAATAGATCAATGCCAAAAGAATTGGCAAAACAAAATCATTTTAATGTATTAATCAAGTAGTTAAAATAAATATTGATAATATCGTAAAATGTTTTAGCTATTTTTCATGAACTTTTGGTGCTTTCTGATATGTGTATGAGTGATTAGTTCTCCAACCTATTGATAGTACGATTAATCTCTTACTTTTTCACGAGTATAAACTTTTGTTTCTTTAAACTTATTGCTCTTGAAAATATATTTATCTATTGAAGCTCTACATTTTTGTCTTATTATATTCTCTCTTGATTTGATTTTTTTTTTTTTACATTTGTGATTTTTTTATTGGGTATGTGAGAAATAAATATTGCATTTGTAAATTCTTACAATGGGTTGAAATAGAGAAAATAAACATCACATTGTCTCTCTATTTCAACATTATTTAAATTAATTCACAAATACAATATCATTTCTCACACATCGTATAATAAAAAAACTTAAACTCTAAAAGAGATATGTCAAAATTAAAGAGTGATCAAAGAACCAAAAAACAAATACTTGCAATGTTCGCAAATAAAACTCAAGAGCAATAAGTTTGAAGAAAAAACTTACAATTGGCGAACAAAATAAGAGAACATACTAACCATATTATGTGATGTAAATGTCTTCATGCTCATGTTTAGTTTTTTTTTAAGATTAATTCAACAATGTGATCGTATATTGAGGTGATTCATGATTTCTTAGATGATTTTTGGTTTAACATTCGTAAAAAAGAAAAGAGTCAATTTTTACGTTCTACCTCAAAAATAAAAATAAATGTATGAATAATTATTAAATAGTAATAGGAAGAACATTAAATAGATATTATTGATTAAAAATATGTACATATATCAACATTTTATAATTAATAACATTAAACTAAGAGATCTATAAATTTTATATTTTTCTTAAAAGATAAGATCATAAATTATACAACAAGTTTTTATTATTTTATTATGTGCATCATCTACCTTTACTGTTTACTAGTGTATTCATTTAAAGTGATATTCATTTTCTTAAAGAACATACGAGGCAGACATGATCACAAAATGATAAAATAGCAAAGAAAAGTAAAGATGCATATAAACCAAGTTATTATTTGATTGATCAACAATTATTCTGACATGAAAATGAAATCTTACAACAAATATATTACTTACAATAGAAAACATAGCAATAGAAACTCCGATATGGAAATAGCGCCTATTAATTAACCAATGGTAATTTTTTATGGTTAGGTTGGGTAAATGTCTCAACCGTTGCAACACCAGTTGACATTAATCTAATGATGATTATAAGTTAAAAGTGAACAAAAAACTCAAAATTCTCACCACGGTGAAATATATTTTTGTGATAGGTCATGTTTCTTGTAAAAAATGTAGTTAGATACATTTGTTATTCTTTCCCCAGACCTTGTTATTAATAAAGATGTTGCACTTCTTAAAAAAAATTATATACGTAGATTGAAACTTGTAGTTGAGTCAAAACAACGTATTAATTAAAATAAAGTATAATCCAAAAATTTAAATTGACTAAGTAAAATATTATATTGACATCGTATATAGTTCTCAATTCATTGCTTCAAGCATTATAATGCTTTTCCGCTTTTGTTTTATTGAATGTTACCTCAAATTTTATAGGTAGATATTAATATATGTTTTTAATAATCCAATAAAAATATATGTTTTGAATAATTCGATCTTAAAAGTTGAGGGTTTAATTGGCCAATTTTTCATGAACTTCTGGTACTTTCTGATTTATGCATGAGTGAATACAATAAGGTGAATATGTTTCAGGTGAACATGATCATACATTAAAAATATGATAAATTCTCTTACTTTTTTACGAGTATAAATTTCCTTTTTCCAAACTTATTGCCCTTGAAACTTTATTCATCTATTGGAGCTTTACCTTCTTGTCTTATCATGTTCTCTCTTTGATTTTNTCTTTCTTTTACATTTATGATTTTTATTGGGTATGTGAGAAATAAATATTGCATTTGTAAATTTATACAATGGGTTGAAATAGAGATAATAAAAATCACATTGTCTCTCTATTTAACCTTGTTTAAATTAATTCACAAATACAATATTCTTTCTCACACACCGTACAATAAAAAACTTAAACTTTAAAAGAGATATGTCAAAACTAAAGAGTGATCAATGCAAGAAATAATAAAAACTTGCAATGTTGGCAAATAAAACTCAAGAGCAATAAGTTTAAAGAAAAAGAATTTACGGTTGGCGAAAAAAAATAAAGAGAACATACTAACAATATTATGCGCTGTAAATGCTTTCATGCTCATGTTTAGCTTTTCTAAAATTAATGCAACAATGTGATCGTATATTGTGGTTATTCATGAATTCTTAGATGATTTCTTTGGTTTAATATTCGTAAAAGAGAAAAGAGATGATTTTTATGTTCTACTTCAAAAATAAGAATAAATGTATGAAAAAATAATAAATAGTCATAGGAAGAAAATTGAATAGATATTGTTGATTAAAAATATGTAATCAAAATTTTATAATTAATACTTTAAATTAAGAGATCCATAAATTTACTATTTTTCTTACAAGATAAGATCATAAATTATATGACGGGGTTTTATTATGTGCATTATCTACCTTTACATTGTTTGCCATTGTATCCATTCAAAGTGATATTCAATATTTTAAAGACCATAGGCAGACAAGACGATAAAATAGCAAATAAAACTAAAGATGCATAGAAACTAAGTTATTATTTGATTGATCAACAATTGTTCTCATCTTTCATACGGTTAAACTGACATATCAACCAGATAACTGACATAAAAATGAAATCTTACAACAAAAATTAACACCTTAGAAGATATATCACTTACCAAAGAAAACATAGCAATAGAAACTCCAATATGGAAATAGCGACTATTAATTAACCAGTGGTGATTTTCCATGGTTAGGTTGGGTAAATGTCTCAACCATTGCAACACCAATCAACATTAATCTAGTGATGATTATGAGTTAAAAGTGAAAAAACTCAAAACTCTCGCCCCGGTGAAATATATTTTTGTGATATGTCATGTTTCTTGTCAAAAATGTAGTTAAATACATTTTTTATTCTTGCCTCAGACCCTCCTATTAATAAAGATGTTGCACTTCTTATAATATTTTATATATGTAGATGGAAACTTGAAATTGAGTCAAAACAACATATTAATTCAAATAAATAAAGTAGAAGCCAAAGATTTAAATTGACTAAGTAAAAGATTATATTGACATCATATAAAATTTTCAATTTATTGCTTCAAGCATTACAATGCTTTTCAGCATTTGTTTTATCGAATGTTACCTTATATTTTTTAGGTAGATATTAATATAAAGTTCAATAGGATAATTATACAAAACATCATAACTACAACAATAATGTTGTGACAAAAAAATAACAATGCTTAGAATTAAGCATACAATTTAGTAGCAACATTTATTTTGAAAAAAAATCTCTTTATGGATTAATATTGGTGTGGATCGACCAATAATGGAGTCATTCCTTTCATTTTGGATTGCTCAATTTCGGGTTCACCCTGTTTTGGTTATATCATTGTGTTCATGTTTATAGTGATATGTTTTGTTGATTATTTATATTTTGTTGGAAGTTCCACATTCAAATTCAGATAAATATTGTTATGATTATGTAAATTCGAATATTTCTTTGTTTGTATCAGCAATCTAAGAGGTTTCAAATGCTAATTGGACTCAAACTCTGCAATCAGTGATCGAGCACTGATTTCACACATTTGTAGAATAATTTTATATTTAAGCCATGTTCTCAGTATCTAGATATTGTATCTGGCTCCAGATACTGAGATACTGTTCGTTTTTTCTT
>OVBE01005243.1:0-21917 GCA_900406425.1 Iberis pinnata | reverse complement strand
CAGAACAGCATTCAAAACCCCCTTAGGTACTACTCCTTTCAATCTAGTATATGGAAAAGCTTGTCATTTACCTGTAGAACTGGAGCATAAAGCCGCTTTGGCTGTTAAGTTGCTGAACTTTGACATGAAGACCGCCGCAGAAAGACGTCTTATTCAGCTACATGAGTTGGAAGAGGTTCGACACATTGCCTATGAGAATTCACGGATTTACAAGGAACGGACGAAAGCTGCTCATGACAAGAAGATCATTCCACGTGATTTTCAACCAGGTGATCAGGTGTTGCTTTATAATTCTCGCCTGAAACTCTTTCTTGGTAAGTTGAATTCTAGATGGTCTGGATCGTTCACGGTTAAAGAAGTGAGACTCTATGGTGTTGTTGTTCTATTTGATCGCCAAGGAGGCGAGTTCGTTGTGAATGGTCAAAGGCTGAAGCCTTATCTAGCTACTTCAGAGCTTTCAAAGGTAACTGACACACCACCTCCTGATCCTACCTCCACTTAGAGGTAAGTACCGTCAAGCTATTGACGTTAAACAAGGGCTGAGTGGGAGGCAACCCACTATTCACTAACTATTTAATTTTAAGTTTTGAGTCTTATGAGTTTTCAGGAAAGCTACGGCACTTACACATTTTCAGATCTTAGGCTTATTGATCCGAAGGATCTGCCCGATCGAGGAACTCCTTGCCCGATCGGGCAAATCTCCCTGGAAAAATTGAGCATTTTTGATCGATCGAGCACTCAAGTAGGTAAGTCGGGGGCAAACTTCAGTTTCTTGCTCCGAAAACTCTGCCCGATCGGGCACATCACTTGCCCGATCGGGCATTTCCCCTGGAAAATTTCATCACTCTCGATCGATCGGGCAAACAACAGGTTTAGGGTCGGGCAACTTCAATCAAACTCATCCGAAAATTCTGCCTGATCAGGCATTGCACTCGCCTGATCGGGCGTTTTTCCCTGGAACTTTTCGAGATATTTGCCCGATCGGGCAGATTCCGACCGATCGGGCAAATCTCCAGGTAACCGAAATTTCACTTGATTTAAACCGGATATTTCGCCTAAAACCATGATTTAAAGAATAAACCCGATTTCTTCCCCCTTCTTTTCCCCTACTTCGCGTAAAACCACCCTCCACCTCCATTATTTTTCTCCAAAACCTCCACATCTCTCACAAATCTCCCAAGTCATATCTCATCCGATTCTTGTCCGTTTTTTGCGATTTTGGATCCTATTCCACAAGATTTTTCGTGCTCTATTCGATTCTCTCATCCTTTTATCAATTCATCAAGGTATTGTTGAACTATTCTCTCTTTTTCATTCGGAAATTAGGGTTTAGTATTGGGTATTTTGATTGTTTAGATTTTAGGTTTGGAATTGAGTTCTAGGGTTCCTATTTACTCTCTTTGATGCTTGTTGGATGAATGCATGTTGATTTGTTTGAAGTTTGAGTTTGGGTTTGGGTTTTTAATCGGTTTAGTCTAAGGGAGGATTGAGGTTTGGGATTGATTGGATATTGGTTTGAATTTCTATTGGATTGTTTATGCTCATTCGATATCTAATTCATGTCTTTGAATTGCCTCTTGATCAATTGTTGATGTTGTTTTGGAGTTTTGAGGTTTAAAGCATTGCACCATGACTATTCGATTTTTCTTTCTTGATTTCTTGTTAAGTTCGTTTGACATTGCTCTAAAATCATTGCTCATCATCATTTACATCCTTTGCTTTTACCGTTTAATTATATTTCCGGTTTTATTCATCTTGTTCGTCACAATCGAAGCATCTTGATTCTTTCTAATTCCAACTATGCATTGCTTGATCATTTCTCCTTGCTTCGTTTTTGTTCTTGTTGTGTTTTGATTTGATCAAGAACTCAACTCTCTTTTTCAGTTTCTTCTTTTCGGGAACATGGCCCGTGATCGATCCAATGACCGCACAACACCACCTGCTCCTAAGAAAGCAAAGCCCACTGCTGCTAAAAAAGGGAAGAACATTGCATCCGGGAGTGAACCAGCTACCGATGTTGTCCTAGATCCGAAGTTTATGAGCCTCCCCTGGCCAAGGACTGCAGAATTACCTTTCCGGTGCAACATAGACTTCACCATTCCCGAGATTAGGAAGCACAAGTCCTGAAAAGAGAGGAATATTACTGATAAGTGGGATCGTTTCGACAGCATGTTCTATAACGTTTTCCTCCAGACGAAGTTCGAGCCCACACGATTTGCTGAGAAGAACATGCTGCTACATCTCGGTGCTCTTTCCGACATTGAAGCTATGCTTGAGACCATACGTTTTGGTGATTTTTCATTCCGTTTGTACTTGCTCTACAAGGAACTGGCTAAGCAGGTACTAGCTTCTTTTCGGATATTGAGTTCGAATTGTGAGGATCCTAAGCATCCTCAAATGTCTGAGACCAAGGTTCAGTTCTTCGTTTTGGGTCGTCTATACAAGATCCCGATGATAGAGTTTGGTCCGATTTTTGGTTTTAGTCGCCGGGGTTATGAGTCAAGGACACCTACCTTTCATCATCTTTAAGATATCTGGGGCATCATTGCCAAGGGTCGCTTTGAGTCGAAGAGTACCAAGCTCACACTAATCCGCAACCCCACTCTGCGCTTATTCTGTAAGATTGTCAGCCTCACTTTTTATGGGAAAGAGGAATCCGGTTCCATTAGGAACCTCGAGCTCGAGTTCATCCATTACGCGATAAGTCGTTTCAGTTTGGACCACTATGAGACTGACCAGGACCGCCACACTCATGATGCCAACATAGGTTGGTTATTCGCTCAGTCTCTGGATGAGCGGAAGTTCCTTGCAATGAAGAACCCAAGGCGTCTCGAGTATATGGGGAGTTTGATTTCCCAAAGGAAAAAGGTGAGAATTTTGTGGATGACAAATATATTGCGAGTACGAAGTGGTTTGCTGGTTTCAGGAAGTGGATTTTTGAGGATCTCGAAGGACAACTTTGCCATATTAGCCTGCCAAAACCCGAGGTACAGAGCATCTCTTCTTTTGAAAATGTTCGGTCTTTACCGGGTATTGAGCACCTTGTGCCAGTCGAGGCTGCTAGAGCTCCAGGGCGATGCCGTCTTCCAAGATGTCGCATTGATGAGACTGATGACGCTGCTGAGTTCCCGGACTTTGAGGACGTCCCGGACTATTCTCTTCCACCGGTTAGTGAGGAGATGTCTCAAGACGACAAGATTGCATGGATTATGGAATCGCAGCAGAGGAACAATCGATTGATGAGGGACAACAACAGTCTGATGCGGCAAATTCTGAGGACTGTTTCTGGATGTTTTCGGCCCCCGTGGAGGCAAGCGGCCAATGAGTATGACGAGCAAGCAAATGAGGCCATCCCGAGAGACGCAACTGGCAGTTCAGGTCCACATTCCGATTGAGTGTCATTTGTAGTACTTTCTCAATTTTAAACTCATGTCTTTTGCTATTTTTATGTTTTTGATACTTATTTGTTTCTTTTATATCCTTCTCCTACATTTATTTTCACACCGGGACGGTGTGAAGTAAGTCTGGGGGAGGGAATATGTACTAACTTAGATCTGATGTTTATTTTGATGTTTTGTCAGAAATGACGATTTTTTCAAAATTTTCANAACTTAGACTGATTGTTTAGACTAGGATTGGAACCCCATTGCTGACTTATTGTTTCTGAAAGTTCTGATCTTTGAAGTTATTGATGATTTGATGCTAGCTCTGCATTATTAGAACTTAATCTGAATTTAAAATATTCTTGCTTATGGTGTTGATTTACTTTGAGAATTAGGTACCTTGCTCTTCAGTGTTCTGTAAAACCGACAAGTTCGATCAGTACGGTCCGGGTAGAAAAAGAAAAGCGGTTTAGAAAAATTGTTGAAAGCGTGACCTAGAAGTCTGTAGTCATTGCCGGGGCTGTTGAAAAACAGTTGTAATCATGAAAACGCTGAAAAGTGCGAACATGAAAAGAAAAAAAAAACATTTCCCTCCCGAGCCAAAGACTAATCGAGTTGACGAGCAGTACATCACAAACACAAAATGGTTTTCACGGTATCGCGACTATCTTTTTGAGAACATGGAGGGTCGGATAGGTGAGATCGGACTTCCAAAGACTGAGTTGACCGACATCATGTCTTTGGCTAACGCGCGTTTTCTACAGAGTCCTCAACACTTGCGTAACGCCCCAGCTATTGCTCCCGCTGCCTCGAGACCTTCAGGCCATAGACGCCTTAAGCAAGGGTGAACCAGAGTTTCCAGTCCTGATCTTGCGGCTTCTGAGGACTAAAATGCCTACATTCTTCCACCCCGCCGAGGTGACATGATCCAGAGGTGAAGATGGAGTGGATTATGAATTCACAGGAACGCAACAATGGGTTGATGCAGCGTGTTCTGCAGATGATTTCTTCTTTCTTCCGCCCACTGAGACATCATAGTGAGGATGAGATGGACTTTGCCGAGCAACGCAAAGTTGGAGATGTTCCGGTTACCTTTCAGATTGTGATAGTTGAGCTTCATTGTAGTATTTTCCTTTTCACTCAGAACTCATGTGTCTTTTTCTTATTTTTTTGTTTTAGTCTTATTTACAACACCTGCTCATATTCCTTCTCTTATATTTATTTTCACATCGGGACGATGTGAAGTAAGTCCGGGGAGGGTCTATGAGTTACTAACTATGTTTGATGTTTCCTCTTTTGGTGAAAAAATTTCAAATTTTTAGTTTTAAAATGTAAATGAGTCTAGTTGAGTCGAAAGAATGATGACCAGAATCCGTGATGACTACTAACCTAGTGTGAGTTCAGTTTCACTCTCTATTTGACTGTTGACTTAGATTAATTGTTGGACTTAGGATTGGAACCCCATTGATTGATTGATATGCCTTTGAAAGTTCTAATCTTTTGGGTTGTTGATGATTTGATGGTAGCTCAATTGTGCTATGACTTAATTTGATCTTAAATTATCTGACTTATGGTGTTGGTATACTATGAAAGCTAGGTATCTTGCTATTCAGTGTTCTATAAAACCGATAAGTTCTTTTAGTACCATCCTGGTCCTTTCTATCTCTCCCTTCGGAAAATAAAAAACGGTACAGAAAAAGGATTGAAAGCGTGATCAAGAAATCCGTAGTCAATCCTAGAAAATCCGACTGCTTAAAAAAAGCGCATAAATGCAAAGAGAAAAAAGCAGTAAGAAAAGAAAAGAAAACGAGAAGTGAGAAAGAGAGAGAAAAGATCAGGATCGAAAGTCGATTGACACTCTGTTTGGTACGGGAATTTTGATAGAAGGGGTGCTCAAGCGCACTGATCGATACCCCATAAGTAAGAACGCACCATTTATACTTGAATGAATTAAATGAGCTGGTTGAAATGATTTGATAGTTTGTATCATTCAGGATTTGTAGTAAAATGCATATTGTTAGTTATGTGGTGGTAAACTGTCCATTTGCAGTGGTTGTCTAGGATTAGTTTCTTTAGTTTGTGACATCTGAATTTGGGGTTTCTAAGATTCTATGAATTCCTATGTGGTCCTTTTCAAATGCTTTACTTGAGGAAAATCGAAGATCTAAGCCCGGGGAGTTGATATTACTCGGTTTTAATGCATAATAGCGGGTATTTATGTCTGTTGTTCTGCGTTATTCCGAGCGTTTTCCTTGCAAAATTTGTATATTTTCAGGATTCTAAGTGTTCGGGTCATTTTGGAGAAAATGATGCATTTCAGAGCAAACCAGAATAAATTGCCAGGATTCAGAAGAAATGATCGATCGAGCACCTAAATGATCGATCGAGCACATCATATACAGAAGTGCCCGATCAGGCATTCCACTGCCCGATCGGGCATTTCTCCATGGAATTTTTTGGATAAAGAGATCGACCGGGAATCTTGAAGATCGATCATGCAGATTTCAGGAGAGATCGATCGGGCACCTATGGAGATCAATCAATCCCTGCACCCGAAGAAGAATGAAAATATTCCAAAATTTGCACTCAAGTCCTCAAGTTTATCAGTTTTCCCTTATTTTAAATACGTCCTTTTTAAACTATAAAATCATTTTGGCTTAGGTTTTATTTCACACACTTTTACAACTTTTGAGCTTTTACTGAGCGATAAGAGATTCATGAACTTTGTATTTGGAGAAGAATTTCTGAACCCTTTCTAATATATATATATATATATATATATATACTTATTTTACGATGTGTTCTTCTTTGATATTGAATTGTTCTTGATTTTCAATATCTGAGTAGTTCAATATTAAGGTTTAGAGCTTCCTAGGGAAACCAAGTTTGAATGTTAGGCTTAATCATATAGGATTGAAATTGTTAGGTTCTTAGTCTAGATTTGTGCTTAAAGCCTCAATTAGCTTGATCACCTAGTTCAAGAAAATAGGTTGATAAATACAAAGAGATTTTATTTAGAAATATGACCTAATCAAGATGAATAAGTGTTTATGCTTGAGAGAGTATTGTTTTTAATGCTTATGAACAATTGAATATGAACATTACTGCATGATTGAATTAGTTAGATACGAGGAGAGTTTATTTCTAATAATTCAAGCATAGGTTTTAATACTCTGAGAGGAGATTATTCTATTTATTTCTTTCATATTGAGAACTATTTCCAAAGTAAAATCATGTATGTTAACTTTGGCTTTTTGATATATTTTTTTTTCGATACATTTTTACTCTCATTTCATACTCATTTTAGGTAGATTGATTTGCATTTAGGCATATATAAGGTGCATTTTCATATCATATTCATGTTTGAGGTGTTGAAGGTGAATCCATTCAAAAGAGAGATCAATTGGATGCAAAAGAGCCAAAAAGGGACTTAATAGGAATCAAAACAACAAGCCTTAAAGATCAAGAAATTTGGGAATATTTAAATGGAAATTTCATCATTTAATCTTGAATAATCTTGTTTACATGCATTCAAGATTTCAAAAAATCCAAAAATCACCCTAAACTCCCTAGGGAATTGCAAGATATGAGCCGGCAAAGCTGTGGTCCGCTAGATTCGAAGCTCCAAATTATCCTCTTTAAAGATGCATCATTTACACCATTTTATATTGAGACTAAGGAGAAGACCAATTCATCAAAGTAGTAGCCCTTTGAATCATCTTTCCAAAGAGCTATCGCACGCCATCATAGCTTCAAACGTGAGAAATTTATGGGCCCCGTACTGAAGACTGGTCAAGCTGTCTCGCAGGAGAAAGCATACCGGACGGATTCACCCGATATACATGGTCCGATATGAGCATATGGACCAGTGTGTATCGGTCAACTTTCCCAATAAAAAACCTGAAGAAAGCATATTGACCACTGTGTATCGGTCAATTCGCCTAATACCGAGCTAAAAAAGTAAAAATCAAGCATTGTCCAAGAGTTTTACCCAATTCTTTTTGTGGGTTAACCTACATATTTTGGGTTAACCCAAGACCATTTAGGAGCTACTATTTAATTTTTTTAAAACCTAATTTTAAGAGACTTCTCATCTTATCTTTTAATCTTTGATTCACCTTTTGTGTAGCAACCTTTTCTCTAGTTTCTTTCAAGTTTTTATTGTTTGTTCTCCAAGATCAAAGAGATCTCCTTTGGAGATTTCTCTTTGATATTGGAGGGACTTGTATCACTTCTATATTTAATATTTGTATCATTCCTCTTCTTTATGTTCTTGCATTTTAGGACTTAGTGTTGGTTATTGGATCTAGGCTAGATAAGATTTGTATTAAGGTTGATTTATGATGATTTAGGGTTGTTAATGTTTGATATTTATTCATTAGGTGTTCTTAATTATAAATTTTAGTTGATCACTCAAGTTTAGATCATAGGATGAATTGTGCCCAAAAGGTATTCGATGAAATGCCAAAACCATCTTTTGAATGCTAAATGAGGCCTAACTAGAGATTGTGTTAGTTAGTTTAGTGGTTTATCATAGATTAGATCTCAATGCTTCTTGATTGTGAAATTATCCAAGAGATTGTTTTAGTTGCATAATTAGGAAAGAAATTAGTGCCACGAGAGTGGATTAGTCTATTTAAGGGAATCTTAGACCAATGATTAGCATTGATTGATTGTTTCATTGTTGGTTAATTGTTAATCATATCTCTTGATAGTAAGATCCATGATCCAATGCTTTTATCTTGTTTTCTTCTTAGTTTCATATTTATTTTCATTTCGATTTTTAGTTTTAATACTCATAAAAACTCATTGGCTCTAGATTAGTTTGGTTCTCATATCTTTAGTATTGAAAATTTAGTCCCCATGGAGTCGATTTAAACCTTTTCTATTCTACAAACGATTAGTAAGGGGGTTGGTAAAAAATTTCTCTAATCACTTTTAAACCTGAATACATATGGATTTCCCTAATGCCTGAAGTTTTTAGCTTATCGTTTACAACCGTTTTATTTAACTATTGTTTTGATTCCGACACAAAGAATCTACTTATTCCGTTTTAGCTTGATTTGAGACTAAACTAAACTGTGTGCTGTCTGGTCTTCGTGGATTCGACCCTTTACTGTGCTATCATGATATGTTCTCTGTAGTATAGTTTTAGGATTAAATTCTAAGTCTATCAACACACCCAGAGGAGCCATACCAATCGGTCCATCATACCTGCGAGAAACTTTGAAGATTTCCATATTTTGCAAGAAGAGTCCTCAAATCTATCTTATTTTTCCTATATTAGTTATTTTACTCTTTTTCAATATAAAAACCTTGTGACATAGGCTTATTTCTATTACGTTTTTACTACTTTCGAGTTTTTACAGAGAGACGTATTCTGAACCCTGTATTTGGAGAAGAAATTCTGAACTCTGATCATTGCTTTAATATATATTGCAATCATGTGTTCTTCTTTGATATTGAATTGTGTATGCTTTGTAATGTCAGAGTTGTTAACTTGTTAGGTTTTCGAGTTTCCAGGAAAACCAGGTTTGATTGTTAGATTTATTGCAAGGGGATTGGATTTGTTAGGTTCTCAGTCGAGATCTGATCTTAATGCATGAATTAGAGTAGCTAACTAATTCATTAATTTTAGATCGATAAATATAAAGGAATTTTGTTTAGATATCTGACATAGGCTAGATGAGTAAGTGCCTTTACTTGTGGGAGTATTGTCTTAGTCGCTTATGACCTTAATAAATCTAAACTGTAATGCAGGATTGAATTATCTGAATACGGTGGGATTTTTTCTTTAGTAATTCTAACATAAGGATTAATACTTCGGGAGGAGATTAATCTAGTTTCTGTCTTTTGAGTTGAGAACTATTTTCAAAGAAAATCTCTACATGATAATATGACCTTTAAACCTAACTACTTGTGGATTGCCTAATGCCTAGCGCTTTTTTTATTATTGATTAACCTTCGTTTTGATTTATTGTTATTACTTTATTCTAGTTACATTCACTTTTATTCCTGTCTTAGCTTGATTTGATATTAAAACTGAAAATCTTGTTGTTTGGTCTCTATGGATTCGACCCTTTACTGTACTATAGTGATCTATTCTCTGTAGTATAATTTTATGATTAAATTCTAGACCTATCAGAATTTTGGTGCCGTCTCCGAGGACCAGTACATTGCCTTTTAAGTTTTCTTTAGAGTCTAGTCTAAGATTTTTCTTTTTACAATACTCATCTCGTTCTTTCTTCTTGACTTTGTTCTTACATGTGCGTGAACAGAAGATCTAAGAATATCACAAGCACATACAATTCAATGGCTGACAACGTTAATCTAAAAAATCCAGTCGATCCTAAAGCTCCAAATGACCCACCTCCTCCTGGAATCAATCAACTAATACTAAATCTAGTAGGAGGAGAAGGAGGAGGAGCTAACGACAATCCAATTCCACCAGGACAACTAGGAGCTAATGGAAATCAAATACTGTCGGCAAATCAACCAGCTGAGAATATCAATGCATGAAACTTCATCTTATTGGGCGATCTGAAAAGAATTGCCAACCAGCATCCACCTCAGAATCACCCTCTAGTTGGTGATTTCAACAACCATGAAGCATTATTTTCTAATAGGAATGCTATATGTGGAAACTGAAATTTGCATTGTCAATTTTTGTTAGCTATGGAAATCAGAGCGTACGCTAACTTTCCAAAGATCCTGGATTTCTGTGAGTCAAAACGCAGAAAGATCAGAACACAAAAAATGAAGGACAAAATATTAGATTGGAAATACGAAAAGAGAGAAAAGGGTGTCTTATTCCAAATCATATGAGCGTTTCACAACAGATGATAAGCCTTGGCTATGTAAGCTATTGGCTAATCCTGCAGTACGAAAACCTAAGACTAGTAAACATAGTTTAGTTGTAGCTCGCTAATAAACTCGGAAAATAACCCTAATGCTCTAAGTATTTTGGTGCAGAGAATTCAAAGTTTCCCATCTCTTCCTCCTCATCTCTCTTTTATAAGCTCCAAGGTTGGTTCTCATTCATTTTTGGTCTCCGATTCTTCTACGAAATTCTTCCTTTTCTCCTCCGGAAACATTCCTTTTCCGCATTCCTTCCATTTCTTCATGACTTACGGAACAAGCTGTAACCGTCATTGTACTTAGGCTGAATTCTCACCTAGAGTTGAAAGTGGGTCGTTGAACGTGTTTTAGGCCTCATCGAGCCGTTATGCGGTTTAGGCGACTTTACGATTCCTATCGGGGAATCAGTCTTTTGTATGATGATGCGATATGGCCTTTGCGTCAAGTTAGCCGCTACCGCTTTGTGTGATTAAGTGGCACGAATACATCCTCATGACCGCTCTAGAGAATGATACTTTTGATCCTATAGTCGAGATAATTGTTGGTGTTTTAAGTTAGCCATCATCATTTTATATGAATGAAACTTATACGAAAGGATTTCAAAATACTTTCGCAAACTGTGAGGAGTGATCATATAACCGTGATGTTTACCGATGACCTCGACATTTGTTTGGAGAGAATAAGTTTTACAACTTTAGTCACATAATTCTAACGGGACCTCGGAATGATAAGAAACAAGAGACGAGGGGTTCAAGACGAAATCAACTCGCCAAGTGGAAAAAACGGTCATAACGAAACTAATGCCTCAACCAGTTACTACGATCCCGATCAATAGAACATGTTTCAACCAAAGTTACCAAAATTCTGAAAATACGTTTCAGAGGAAACACACAACAATCACCAGAAAATTAGGCAACCACATCTGTACTCTTTTGTCCTTAGTCGAGAAGGTTTTTTCCCACCGAGTTTTCCTATCACTAAGGTTTTAACGATGCAAGATGGTTCTCTTACGACCAACATTCGCGGAAAGCTAAAAACTGCGATAGTTTCTATACAACGACAAGGAAATCAAGAATTTCCGATAAACGTCTTAGGCTTCAAAATTTTTTTACATACAAGAACACGAACGCCATACACGCAATCAGCTCGCCATTTGGTGAGCTAAATCTTACGAATTCAGCTCCCCTGTTGGTAAGCTGAATCCTACGAATTCAGCTCGCTAGTTGGCGATATGAATGTCACAGCAGCAAGCTGATTTTGTCTCGTGTCTCTCATCTCTCGTTTCGTATCATTCTGAGTTTCCGTTAGAATTGTGCGACTAAAATCGTAAATCTTATTCTCTCCGTAAAATTATCGGGGTTAACGTGTAAACAGTAATCATCACGGTTATAAGATTATTCTCTATGGTTTTTAGAAGTATCATAACATCCTTTCGTATAAGTTTCAATCGTATAAAGCGATAACGGCTAAGTTGTTGCAAAGTTTGTATCGCATCGTCAAGTTGATTCTCCGATAGGAATCGTAAAACCACCTAAAAAGTGATAAATGCCCCACTTGAAATTATAACTAAGAATTCGACCCAAGTGCGATGACGGTTACAACTTTTTCTACAAGCCATATAAAAATGGAAGTAATACAGCAAAGGAATGTTTCAGGGGGAGAAAATAAAGATTTTCACAGAAGAATCGGAGACAAAAGAAATACGGACAAAACCTGGAGCCTATATAAGAGAAACGATGGGGAGAGACAAAGTGTAGCACCCATGATCCACCAAGTTTGGCCGACTGGCCGAGCCAAATTGGTCGGGATCCGATCGTGAGCCAACAAGTCAAAAACCAAGCCAAGTGATGTTGTTAGACTGGAAAGTGGGTTTTCAAGATGAGAAAATCAGTTTAAGGGTGGTTTTCCAAGAAAAGTTCTAAACTGATTAAACCAGTCAGTTCATGTCCGGACCATGCGCAAAAGTTACCCGATGATCGAGAGTTGGATTAGAACGTTCGGAATCAGTCAGTTTTGTTGATGGTTGGACTGTGACCATGCGCAGTTTACTTGATGAATGCGCATAGTTGGATCGTCAGTCAGGATGATGCGCAGTTATTAGGACAATGCGGAGTTTATGCGACGGTTCGCATTCTCAGATGGTTTAGTCAGTCAGAAACATGCGTGATGCACTGTTAAATCGTTATCGGGTGGTTCAGTTAGTGTGCTACCTTAATCGATGGTCGACACGTGTTCTATTTGTATCGGGTAGTTTGCTGGAGTAGTGGGACCCGAGCCGACAAGCAATGTGTGTCCAGGTACGTGTTGCTATTTTAGCCTGCCTTCGAACACGTTCAGTGCGCATGGACGCATGTTGATTCGAATTGACGCGTGGGCAGAATGTGTTGAACCGCAGTGGTGCATGCGTGCATAGTTTTCCCTTTAAATACCGGTATGCTCTGCACATTTCAACTCTTCTACAAAATATCAGTTCATAGAGATATAAAGTGTTGTAGTGAAAGAAAGTTTGTGTGTTGGGAAGATCAGTATGTGTTGGTGCATTCAATTTGTGGGTTTGGTTTGAGTGTCCGCATCAGTCAAGAGAGGCAGTTTGCGGGTGATCAGAACGCGGTTCAGGAAACATTAGTCAACTGACCAGTTAACTAAGGTGAGTGCGTTTTAACCCGTAGATTAGACTTGTCTGCGTGATAGTCTAAGTCCATGGTGCCGTTCATATGGTCATGTGTGACCTTACTGATGCATGTGTGGCGTGACAGCATGATCCGATGGTCATATAGACTGGATGAATGATTTGTGGGCAATGTTGCCGAGTTTACGACCAAGTGAGTCGATAAACTGAACTGATGGCCGTGTGTGCCGATAACTGCGTAAATTAGGCCATGTGAGCCTTATAAGTGAATGAAATGGCTATGTGAGCCATTATAATGGCCGTGTGAGCCATATAAGTGAATGAAACCATGTGTGTTGGAAAGTACTTAAACGGTCATGCGAACCGTGTATTAGGCGTAATGTCGATATTAAGGCATGATGCCAATATCAGTTAGACTAGCGACCAGTCTGGATGCGTCTGGATGGCCGAGATAGTCTAACTGGTTGTTATAAAAATGTGATAAATGGTTAAGTATAAAACTAGAACTGAACTTAACTAAATCGAACCGATGAAATGTTTGGGAACTTGATCTGTTTGAGCGAAGTGGTGTAGATTAAACAACATTCACTAAGCAAAGTAGCAATTTCTTACGCCTCTTATGTGGTCGCAGGTGTTGCTAAGGAATGAAACAGCTGGCAGAATCAAGGCTAAGGAAGGAAGGATGGTGGATTTTGGGTTAATATGCTTGTTTGGGTAGATTGTAAGTTTAACGCTTGTAAATGGCTAAGTATAGGACTAGCTTTGTATTAAACTGGTTGAATCTACTTAATAAAAATGCATGTTTAATACTTAAGAACTCTGAAAGATGTAATAGCTCGCATGAAATTTGACTAAGTAAAGTTACAACCTCATTTGGCCTAGTTTAAAAATTAGGTTGGATCATTGCAAAGTGGTATCAGAGCATATACGGTTCTAGGTTAAGTTTGTATATAAGGGTTGTTGGAAAATCCATGCTTCTAGATGTTTTGACCGTTGTAAGTCTTCTCATTGCCAAGTGTGTGTTGGAAAAGTTAATATTGAGATTAACTTACGAATAATCAGTTTGCAGATGAAGAGGAATACCAGAGGAAACATGCAAAATTCTAGTGATGAAATTGTGAGAATCAAGATCAGAATCAGGGGAATACGGACCAAGGGAATATGGGTGGTGGTGGTGGTGCAGATCAGGCTAGACTTGAGGCAGTCCTGATGATGCTAGCACAAGTCTTGGAAAAGCTACCAGGAGCTGGAGGTGGTCCAGTACCACCTGTTGCGAATGAGGATCCACCAGAAGTGGACATGGAAGAGGAAGCTCTGATTAATGTTCCAACCTACCTGAAGGTCATGGATCATATGCAGCATTTAGGCACTAAGTTCTTTTCCGGTGGCACAAATCTGATTGAAGCAGATGCTTGGGTGTCAAGGATGCAAAGGAACTTTGAGTCTATCCGATGTCCTGAAGGGTATAAGCGGGACGTAGCAGTGCACTATCTGGATGGGGATGCACATGATTGGTTGTTGAGTGCTTCAAGCTGAATGCACATCAACACTTGGGAAAGTTTCTGTGAGAAGTTTCGAGAAAAGTACTTTCTGCAGGAAGCTTTTGATCGGTTGGAAGGCTGATTCCTGGAGTTGCACCAAGGTTCTAAGAGTGTGCGGGAATATGAGGCCGAGTTCAACAGACTTAAGAAGTATGCGGGTCGTGAGCTTGATGATGAGAAGGTCCAAGTCAGGAGATTAATGAGAGGACTCAAACTGGAGATCAAGAATCGGTGCTTGGTTAGGAATTTCTTCAGTTGGTCAGTTGGTCGAGAAAGCTGCCATGATCGAGTATGGGCTGAGTGAAGGGCGAGGATGACTGCTAGAGAAATGATTGTGACGCATAGTCCAGTCGTGAACCATCCCAGAAGTAAGAAACGCAAGTTTGAAAAGATGGGTGGTTCGAGCAAGTCAAGTTGACGTAGGCCATGTCCTAAGTGTGGTAAGAACCATGGTGGGTAATGCTGGACCAGTTCAAGGGCATAACATCGATGCGGTAGTGTGGGACACTTAGTACGTGACTGTCCGGAAAGGGATTCGAAACCAATCGCGGGTTTATTATCATTACAGTTAAGCTGGCCACATCAAGCCGCAATTCTCGAAGATGGTGCAACAGATGGGGAAACCGGAAAATGAAGGTCTACCACCAGCAAAAAGCAAGTCGTGATGCGGAGAGCATACACGATGTCTGGAGAGGATGCGGGTCCAAGTCCAACTTCCAGGCCGATCACTGCTGAGTCCCTAATCCTCATCTCTAAAATCTCTAAGTAAAATGCAAAGTTTAAAAGTAAAAGTAAAGGGTCGAGTGGAACCTTAGAATTCTTGGTGAATGTGTAGGGACCCTTAACATGGACGGTGTGGCAACCCTTTTTTATTTATTCGGGAGCCACTCACTATTTTGTGAGCCTGAATCTAGTTGGACCAGGTGGGTTCAAGGCAGAGCGGGAGCACGAGCATGGCTTGGTGAAGGCTGCGGGAGGACGTGTCATGGAGATGCTAGGAAGGGTACTGAATGTGCCGATCATGATAGATCCGTTGGTCCTTCTGGCTGATTTAATCGTGTGTCCTATTCAAGCGTATGATGTGATTCTCGGTATCGATTGGCTGGGAAAGCATAAGGCACATCTCGATTTTCACAAAGGCCGGGTGAAATTTGAAATGGTCGAAGGATTGAAGGAGTACCAAGGCATTCGTCCAAAAAACGGAAGTCTGGTGATCTCCATGATCCAAGCTGAAAAGCTGATTGAGAAGGGATGTGAAGCTTACTTGGAAACAATCCAAATAGCAGAAGTGGGATCAAATGCTAAGTTATAAGACATCCCAGTGGTTCAAGACTTCACGAACGTATTCCAACCATTAACTGGTTTACCTCCAGACAGGTCTGATCCATTTACCATCGAGCTGGAGCCGGGGACTGCGCCGTTGTCCAAGGCACCTTATCAGATGGTGCCAGCCGAGATGGCCGAGCTAATGAGGCATCTAAGTGAATTGATGGAAAAGGGCTTTGTGCGGCCAAGTAGTTCACCTTGGGGAGCCCCAGTGTTGTTCGTGAAAAAGAAGGATGACAGCTTTAGGCTATGTATTGATTACCGAGGGCTGAACAGGGTTACCATAAAGAACAAGTATCTGTTTACAAGAATTGATGAGTTGCTAGATCAACTAAGAGGGGCAACTTGGTTCTCTAAGGTAGACCTTGCTTCTGTTTATCATCATATTCCGATCAAGGAAGACAATATAAAAAAGACGGCCTTTCGAACAAGGTACGAGCATTTTGAATGCTTGGTCATGCCGTTCGGGCTGACAAATGTGCCTGCTGCTTTCATGAAGCTGATGAACAGCATGTTCCGTAATTGTTTGGATGAGTTTGTTATCATCTTTATAGATGACATTCTCATCTATTCAAAAACCCGTGAGGATCATGAGAACCACTTGAGAGTGGTGATGAACCGCTTAAGGGAACATAAGCTGTTTGCCAAGTTGAATAAGTGTAGCTTCTGGCAAAGGCAAATTGGCTTCTTAGGCCATGTGGCTTCATATCAAGGAGTATCCGTTGATCCAGAAAAGATAAAGGCAATCAAGGATTGGCCAAGACCGCAAAATGCTTCAGAAATAAGAAGTTTCTTGGGTTTAGCTGGTTATTACCGTAGATTTGTTAAGGGCTTTTAGAAGCTCAAGGAGATGCTAACTCAGACTTTGGTGCGTGCATTGCCTATATCCGATGAGCTGTTTGTTGTTTACACAGACGCATCACGTGTTGGGCTGGGTTGTGTGCTAATGCAGCAAGGTGGAGACATTTCTTATGCATCTAGGCAACTGAAGAAGCATGTGGGAAATTATCCGACTCATGACTTAGAGATGGCCGCGGTTGTATTTGCGTTGAAGATATGGAGATTGTATCTTTATGGTGGCAAGGTTCAAGTCTTCACAAACTATAAAAGCTGTAAGTACTTTTTCACTCAACCTGAGCTGAACTTGAGACAAAGAAAGTGGGTGGAACTGGTTGCGGACTCTGACCTTGAAATCGCATATCATCCATGCAAGGCTAACTTAGTTGCTGATGCATTAAGCCGGAAAAGAGTAGTTTCAGCCACAGAAAAGGATATGGAGAATCTGGTCGGGATGGTCGAATCGTTAAGGCTGTGTGCTTTGACTGCCAAGGTGGAACCATTGGGCTTGAGTGCGGCTGACCAAGCGAACCTGTTATCAAGGGTTCTCCTAGCTCAAGAAAAAGATGAGAACCTAGTTAAGGCTTCAAGGAATGAAAATTCAAAGTACCAGATCTCGAACAATGGAACTATCCTTGTAAATGGTGGAGTGTGCGTGCCAAACGAAAAAGAGTTGGGGGCTTAGATTCTGAAGGAAGCGCATCAAAGCAAGTTTTCCATACATCCCGGATCTACTAAGATGTATTGGGACTTAAAGCGGTACTACCATTGGGTTGGCATGAAGAGAGATGTGGCTAGCGGGGTCGCAGGCTGCCAAACATGCCAAATGGTGAAAGCAGAACACTAAGTACCTAGTGGGTTATTGCAAAGTTTTCCAATTCCATAATGAAAGTGGGAAATAATCACGATGGATTTCGTGATTGGCTCACCGATGGTGAATGGCAAGGATTCGATTTGGGTGATAGTGGACAGACTCACCAAGTCTGCACACTTTTTGGCCATGAACCGGATGGAAAACTCCGAGGTACATGCTGAGAAGTATGTCCAGGAAATTGTTCAGCTGCATGGTGTTCCCGCAAGCATCTTGTCAGACCGAGACTCCAAGTTCTACTCGGAATTTAAGAGAGCACTTTAAAGGCAGTTCATAAGAGAAGTGCTTATAAGCACGGCCTATCATCCGCAGACAGACAGACAATCTGAACGGACAATCCAAACACTCGAAGACTTGTTAAGGGCTTGTGTTTTGGATTGGGGTGGCAAGTATTCAGATGTCCCCATACGAAGCCGTGTATGGTCGTTTGTGCCGAACTCCCCTATGGTCGGAATTTTGTGGAAGAAACCACAGATGAAATCAAGACCCTCAAGATCAAGATGAAACAGGCTCAGGATCGTCAAAAGAGTTATGCGGATCGAAGGAGAAAAGAGCTTGAATTTTCCGTTGGGGATATGGTTTATCTCAAGACTGTTACCTATAATGGTAAATACTAAGCATGAAATAATTCTAAACATAAACCAAGGTACATGGTCCGTTCAAAGTCTTGGAGAGAATCGGAAAAGTGGCTTACAAGTTGGAATTACCTCGAGCCATGAATCAATTTCATGATGTCTACCATGTATCTCAGCTAAAAAGTAGACTACAAATCGGGATAGCATCTTCAAAGAAATTCTAGTGGACTTATGGGAAAATCTTACTTTAGAAGGAAGGCCAGTTCAGATAATAGGGTCTCGAGTAAGAATGAAAAGGAAACAGCGGGTCAAGTACGTTCAAGTTGTCTAGGATTGTGAAGGCGATGAGGACACGACTTGGGAGCCCGAAGAACTAATGAAGTTCAAGTTTCTGTAGTGGTACGAGAAACAAAAAGTGGTTCGGCCTAAGAAAGATCAAGGCAAAAATTCGAGGACGAATTTAGCCTAAGTGAGGGGGGGGAGAGTTCTAGCACCCGTGATCCACCAACTTTTGACTGAGTGGCCGAGCCAAGTTGGCCGGGAATCCAATCGTCAGCCAACCAGTCAAAAACCAAGCCAAGTGAGGCGGTTAGAGTGGAAAATGGGGTTTCAAGAGGAGAAAAATCAGTTTAAGGGTGGTTTGGCCGAGAAAAGATGTAAACTAATTAAAACCAGTCAGTTCATGTACAGACCATGCACAAAAGTTACCCGATGATGCGGGAACTTCAGCTTAGAACGTGATTTCTACATAAGTGGGCAGTTTGATCGAGAGTTTGTTCAGAACGTTCGGAATGAGTCAGTTTGGTTGATGGTTGGACTGTGACCATGCACAATTTACTTGATGAATGCGCATAGTCGAATTGTCAGTCAGGACGATGCGCAGTTTTCAAGACAATGCAGACTTTATGCGAAGGTTCTCATTTTCGGATGGTTCAGTCAGTCCGAAACGTGCGTGATGCGCTGTCGCATCGTTATTGGGTGGTTCAGTCAGTGTGCTACCTGAATCGATGGTCGACATGTGTTCTGTTCATATCGGGTAGTTTGCTCGAGTGGTGGGACCCGATCCGACAAGCAACGCATGTCTGGGTATGTGTTGCGATTTCAGCCCGCCTTCAAACACGTTCAGTGCGCATGGACGCGTGCTGATTCAGACTGACGCGTGGGCAGGATGTGTTGAACCGCCTTGGTGCATGCGTGCATGGTTTTCCCTTTAAATAACAAATTGCTGCACACATTTCAACTCTTCTACGAAATATCAGTTCTTACAGAGAGAAAGTTCGTGTGTTGGGTAGATCAGTACGTGTTGGTGCATTCAGTTCGTGGGTTCGGTTCGATTGTATGCATCGTAGATGATTAGAACGCGGTTCAAGAAGAATCAGTCAACTGACTGGTTAACTAAGGTGAGTGCGTTTTAACCCGCAGATTAGACTTGTTTGCGTGATAGTCTAAGTCCATGGTGCCTTTCGGATGGTCGTGTGTGACCTTATTGATTCATGTGTGGCATGACAGCATGATCTGATGGTCATATAGACCGGATGGATGATATGTGGGAAATGTTGGCGAGTTTACAACCATGTGAGTCGATAAACTGAACTAATGGTCGTGTGAGCCGATAAATGCCTAAATTGATCCATGTGAGCCTTATATGTGAATGAAATGGCCATGTGTGCCACAAAGTACTAAAACGCTCATGTGAATCGTGTACTAGGCGTAATGCCGATGTTAAGGCATGATACCCATTTCAGTTAGACTAGCGACCAATCCGGATGCGTATGGATGGCCGAGATAGTCTAACTGGTTGATATAAAAATGTGAAAAATGGTTAAGTATAAACCTAGAAGTGAACTTAACTAAATCGAACTGATGAACTGTATGGGAACTTGATCTGTTTGAGGGAAGTGATGCAGATTAAACCGCATTCACTAAGCAAAGTAGCAATTGCTTATGCCTCTTATGTGGGCGCAGGTGTTGCTAAGGAATGAAACAGCTGGCGGAATCAAGGCTAAGGATGGAAGGATGGTGGATTTTGGGTTAATATGCATGTTTGGGTAGATTCTTAGTTTAATGCTTGTAAATGGCTAAGTATAGAACTAGCTTTGTATTAAACTGGTTGAATCTACTTAATAAAAATGCATGTTTAACACTTAAGAACTCTGAAAGATATAATAGCTCGCATGAAATTTAACTAAGTAAAGTTAGAACCTCATCTGGCCTAGTTTAAAAATTAGCTTGGGTCGTTGCGCAAAGGGACATCCAATTTTCCGCACTAGAATACTTAGAGCATTAGGGTTATTTTCTGATTTTATTAGCGAGCCACGACTAAACTAGGTCATTGGTCTTAGGTTTTTCGTATTAAGAAACTTGATGACGGTTCACGAAGCTAAGACTCACCACTTGTTGAAACACTCATACTAATTAAGAATAGGACACCATTTTCTCTCTTTTTGTATTTTCAGTCTCATATTTTTTCCTTTATTTTGGTGTTTTGATCTTTCTGCGTTTTGAATCACAAAAATTTGGCATCTCTGGAAAATTAGAGTACGATCTGATTTTCCGTGACTAACGGAAATCGACAGTGAAAATCTAAGTTCCCACAAATTTTTGAGATTCAGCTCGCAAGTTGGCGAGCTAAATGTGTGACTTTCAGCTTGCCGACTAGCGAGCTGATTGTGCGTTTAGCATCTGCGTTTTTGTATGTCTTGTAAATAATGCTCGGAGCCTAAAATGTGTATCGAAAATTTTTGACTTGCTTGTCTTTTTCCGAAACATATCTGTCGCAATCTTTAATTTTCCACAAATGTTAGTCGTAAGCAAACCATCTTGCCTCGTTAAAACCTTGGTGATAGAAAAATTGGGTGGGACAAAACCTTCTCGGCTAAGGACAAAAGAGTACAGAGGTGGTTGCCTAATTTTTCGATGATCGTTGCGCATTTCCTCCGAAATGTGTTTCTTTATTTATCATGTTCTGTTGATTGGGGATTGTAGTGACTTGATGAGGCATTAATTTTGTCATGATCGGTTTTGACCCCAACACTATCCAACCCTGAGAACCTCAACGTCAAGAGTACTAATTCCCTATTCAACTCGTTAAGATGATTCGCCACAACGAGTTTCACGGTTTACCAACTGAGCATCATATGGACCACATTGATAACTTTGAGGACATTTGCATCACTACCCAACTCAATGGAGTATCAAGAGAATTCATGCATTGCAAACTGTTCCGTCACTCTCTAGCTGAGAGGGCACTTCGCTGGTTGGAATCCTTACCTGCTAGTTCTATTGTAACTTGGGATGAATGCAAAGCCAAGTTGCTCAATCACTTCTTTACCACTACCAAGACTAACACGTTACGAAATAAGATCTATGGATTTCAACAAATTCCTATGGAGTCATTTTATGAAGCCTGGGAAAGATTCACGGAACATCTTCGTGACTGCCCACATCATGGCTTCTCATATGTAAGTCTCCTCAACACTTTCTACAGAAGAATCGATCATAAGTACTAGTTGTCCTTAAATACATCAAGTGATGGTAATTTCATAACTAAAGATGTCACAGATGCCTATCGGTTGATAGAGAACCTAGATATTAGCAACAATAATCACTGCCCAGACTTTGATATAAGAGCCAAGGTAGCTGATAGTAGGGTTTTTGAGGTCCTGAGTTATCAATCAACCCATCGTTGTAGTATGGACGGGTTTTTATCAATCCATAATGGGAAAGTACTAAGCAGTGAGAATATGTNGGGTTTGGGTGCTAAGGGTCCTAGGTGCAACGAAAGTAAAAATGCATAAAACAGAGAAATGATGTAAACACTTTGGATGCAAAACATATCAGATGCAAGAAAGGTAAAAACGTGCAATCAAGGGTAAGGTCGTTCCTAAGGACAAAGGG